>CALNHX010004805.1:0-119462 GCA_940337035.1 Agriotes lineatus | reverse complement strand
GCAGTTCATTGTTGTATTTTCATAGATGTTGTATATCAGTTTAGCATATCGATAGTCAATGCGGTTCTCTTTAGGGCTTCGATAATGCTGTTGGGTTCTAGTGTGTCATATGCCTTGTGGAAATGCACGAAAGCTAGCACTAATGGTCGACTATATTCCACTAACTTTTCTATGAGAACTTGTTATCCCTGAGATGCACAAAAAGGGGTGGTGGTGGAATAATACTGACGTTAAGGCTCAAAAGCTTAATGTGTTCGTTAGATGGGGTATGACGCCACCAATTTAGGGATAACAAAAACAGTTCCAAACACCCTAATTTAACGATTAATTGATTCCGCTCCAGCTAAATTGAAACACTGTAAACTTAATAATTCGGCGCAAAACTGAAGTCAAACAATTAAGTGCAGGGGAGATAATTGCGTTTTATTTACTCGTAACGCCGGGCACACGCATAAAAGACATATATGTAAAAGTTTAAGGGCCGATTTAAATGCATATAAAAGCCCCAAGGATCCTTGTTTACAAAATAGGTTGGCCGATTAAAAACAACAAATCATAAAATAGGGGAAATTCCTGAAAGACACCAAGGAGTGACATTAATTTAAATTCCTGAATTATGAGCGGGAAATCGCACCAGGAATTTCTATAGCGCCCTACAGAAAACAATTAAACTCTCATATCGTAGCTAAAAGTGAAAGCTACGATGAGATAAAGCCTCGCACTTTACATATTAAACATTCGTGAAAAGAATTATGCGTCCAGACATTAATATCTCGCGCTGGTGTATCGCACCAATCCCAATTTAGAAGCAAGTTACTGACGGCAGTTCTTTATCGATGGAAGCACATACACGCGTGCAGCAAGGTTCACTTGCTAGCCACCGGAAGCACAGATAATAGAACAGCAATTGTTACCTTCAACTGGTTTCAAGGCCGTCTTGGCGTTGATATTTCACAGGGACGGACCTCCGTGGACTTGATGGCTGAACCAGGGGGTCGGTAGCCCGTCAGTTGAGCGCGCCGAAATAGCGCTATCGAAGAGCGCACAGGATACGCATCGGGTAGCAAGCGGGGGTACTCGAACTTATTTGGGGCTCATAACGTGGTGGGAATTAAATTATTGAAGTAAACGTTAGCGGGTAATCGAAAATTCTGCCCCAGGCAGTATATCTATATTTATACTTAGAGGAATGTCGAGACGCGCACAAATCCTCTAAACAAAAGGTAAGAAGTGCCTAGACATCAACAGGACACGTTCTTCGCCAAAATCGCGACCTCGAACAGCGCCCAAAACTTCCAAGGACCTTCTTCGATCGAACGCCGGAACAAGATGCTAAATTTCCTCGTCGCGACCGCTCAGCAAGGTGGGAACGCAAAACCGATGCAAACGGCGGCGTATCAGCTATGCGTAATACCCGGACGCAATTTGAAAATATGTCAAAGCTAGAGTAAAGCGAAAATTGACGGTAACAGACTTTTAGGGTTTGTAAATGGTCATTAGTTCCGTAACTGAAACCAGTTTGGTCTCTTGGCTGGTAGACATAGATTGTTTTCTCTAGTCTGAATGTAATAATCCTGATGAACAATTTCTATAAGTGGTTTAACAGGCTTATGGATCTATATGTTCCGAGATTGGTCTGTTCCTTTTGTTTGTGTTGTATAATAGTTAGGACGTTCTTCCATCTGTCATCTGTCAGGAGCTATGTTGCAGACATAAGTTACGTAGATTTCGCATTTTCTCTATGAGTATAGGTCCTCCAATCTGTAGTGCCTCAGTTACAATCCCGTCTTCTTCTAGAGTTTTGTTGTGCTTTATTTTTGGCAGTGCATGTCTTACTTCTGCTGTTGTAATGTCTAGCAAATCCTCTGAGCCCTGGTTTAATGTGCCGTTTCTTGATGTTAATTCTTTATGTAGTGATAATTTTTCTTGTCGACTTCCATATAATCCCTTGTAAAACTTCTCCATTAATCTGAAATATTGTGTGTCTATTCATCTTTACCTCTCTCTTGTTATGAGTAAGATGGGGTAAAACGCGAGGTGCGTTACTGAAGGCAAGGGTCGTGGCCTAACCGAGGCTAGTTAAGGATTCTTCGCTTGAGGTGTCGGGTCAATAGATCATCCTGAATTAGCTATTCGAGACAAGCTGCTTTTCCGAATCAGACCACTGGATCGTGCAGGCTACCCTGTCCCACAAATATGAGCTGAGAAGCCCTGCAGCGGTGGGTGAGGAAGTTCGAAGGGAGGAGTGTGCGGTACAGCAGAAATCGTGAGCTGGAGCAGAAATGCAGAGCTGCAAGCACAGCGATATATGTGGTAGAGAGTTTACTCTCGAACGGTGACTCCTCAATATTTACACGAGTACTACGGGTAGCCAGAACAAGTCTCGGGTATCCTGGTATCTCGCACCTCGGTGCTGGGTTGACTGAGATGAGGAAAGATTCGTAGTGGCAGTGGTGGCCTAATTTTTCATCAGAGGCTGAGCCTTGGGCTTCGGTTTCGGCGGGTGAGCGTCACATTAATCAGCTCGGGCAGCGACCTGCATACTCTTCAGAGATTGACCAAGTTTCGAAACAACCGCACTTGGTTTAAAAAGGTATGGCCAAAGCCAGGCGCTAACCGAGCGCATTATTTCTTGGTGGTGTACCGACCGAACGGCCAACTGTCTAGCTGGCTACATGTAATCAGAGTAGTGCCTCGGCTTTCGCTGCCATGTGCAAATTTGAAGATGTGGTTATACCAAATAAAGCAAATGAAAGTAGATTATTTTGTTTCCGATTTAGTAACTGAAATGTATTTCTTCCTTAACCGTCTTAAAAATCATTACTTTTAATACCGAAATCTGTCATTGAATTTGAAGTTTCTCTTACTCACCCAAAAGGTATATGTGGCTATGCAACACTTTTCGTTCCTAGGATTAAAAGTACTTTGACTTCCTAAGAACTAAAAGTAAGTTTTAACTGGTCGCTTACGGATGCAGTTGTCATAATAATTTTTAAATGAGAAACGTCAAAAGCAACCAATCATCTAAAATGTTGAATATTTTGTACTTTTCTTGACTGCAGAAAAATTAGTGTGTGTTATTGGGATTAAAAGTGCCTCTGTTTGACTTGCGATTTTTGCGTCCGCTCGGCTACGCTACGCTTCGCCTCGCAAATACAAACATAATAGTTGGTCAAACAAAGTGCCACTTTTAATCCTAATAAAACAATATACTATTTTTTGCAAAAATTATTAATTTTAATACCAAAATCTGTAATTGAAGTTTACATTTCTCTTACTGATGCTGAAACTATATGCTGCTAGGCAACACATTTAGTTTCTCAGATTTAAAGTACTTTTATCTAACACCTCCTAGTTATAACTCTGTTAGTAGATCTATTTAAGAGCTCTAAATTTGCCCATAGCGTACTAGTGAGGTACAAAACTATGTCACTCACTACTGTATTGTTGGCAGCATTGTAACGCTAGCCTCCGTGTAAATTATAATTAAACACTAAAAATGTATTTAATTTATGCATCGCCCAGTCAAGCGTTATCACAGGTTGCATCTTTCCGTCGTCCGAAGAAGAGATAACGAAAGCAAGGCCGAGCTGCGCCGGAAACACCAAGAGTTGATCCTCGCGCCGCTTTATCCCACCTAAGAATATCCGAAGTGGCGACTTAAAACGACACGAAACATATAAAGGGAGTTGCAGCGCTCATTTTGAGAGATTAGAATTGAGATTCCCATTTCGATTCACCTGTTTCTGTCCCGTTCGAGAGAACCTTTTACAGTTGTCCTCTCCTGGAAATTATCCTGAAGGCCTGCTTCATAATCAGTTTCGACTTGGTGACTTGTAATAGAGTGTCCGAGTCCTGGTTTAATTATCCTGTAAGATCCGTTCCACAATCAGTTTCGACATTTCTAAATTCAGCCCGTAATAGTCATAGCGAAATTTCGAGCCACGAACTTCGCGGCCAATTGGACATTCACTAATTGTTCAGATTACAGCTTTTGACTTACCTGAAAGTTCTCCGAGACGTAGGAAGCAGCCCGCAACCAGCCAAAAGCAAGCGTTTCCGTGGTGAACATCGCCAGGAACAAGATTCCCCAAGTAAACCTCGAGGTCACTTCGCCGGAAGGCCACTGGCTTTCGCTGGCCGAATTCCGCCCGCCGTACAAAATCCACGGCCGCGAAACAATTTCCCGGGAACCTCGGTGATTATTGTAGTCGCGTTCCCAGGGTAAGAAACACGGGAAATAATCTAATTTTCTTCTGTCATTACAACGACATAAACATTCCGGCTAAACCGACAGTTCGAGGGTGAGAGCGCCGGCGCATCCAATATTCGATGAGAATTGCGTTCTAAAACCACAAGAGACCAGCGAGTCGCGAAACGAAGCGTTCGACGGGCTAGTTTCGCCTTCAATGCACCGACGTAAGAATGGTTACCGCAACTGCAGGGAATCGAAGAGCAGGACTTCAGAATAAACTATAATTTCTGTATAATATACATTTTATTTTAATTTTCGAAGAAGCTCTACGTTTGTAAATATAGATAAACACAATAAAACTGTCTAAAGGTATTTCCTGGTGTTTGTTTGCTATTTAAATATATATCTGAGGGGACAAATACTTCCGATTCGAGCTATCCGGAGGCAGTAATTTTGGCAGTAAATTTGGCACCCTTAGTAAGAGGGTGAAATGTCACAGTATTGTCTAGCTATATCGAATTCGAGATTTGCAAGTTAAGTGTTGCGTCAGTCTGTGTCAAATAAGAAACAAAACCTCGAATTTGATAGACTGACTTCAGTACTACCACATATACAACACGAATCACAGGCGACTATAATTATAAATGTATTTGATCTGGGCTGTCACTACAAAATTTATATTTTTTTATATATTTATTGAGTTGTTGAGTTTGTATAGTATGCGTGTATTATTACAAATAATCCAGGAGAAAAAAGTTGAGCCGTCGAGGCCGCCAGGCCGATAGGTGCCTTATCTGGACACACTTGTACCATAAATAACTATTACTTCCTGTGAACTAAAAGTGGGGTTTCTTGGTCAGCTATGCATGTAGTTATCTTAATGCTTTTTAAATGCCAAACGTCAAAAGCAGTCAGTCATTTAAAATTTGGAATGTTTAGTACGTTTCGTGGTTACAAAAAAATAGTGTGTATTATTCGGACTACGTAAAAGTAACTTTTTAGACTCGCAATTTTTGTGTTCACTTGGCTACGCTACTCCTCGCCTTGCAAATACAAACATAATTGCCACACAGTGCCACCCTTAATCTTAATAAAGCAAGATACTATTTATTATTTTAATAATGGAATTCCATTACCGTGGATTTTATTGCATGATCTTGAACGATACAGATAATTATTCATATTCAAATGACTAGTTTAAGACGAGTTCACTGACTATAAAGCTGAAACCTTACTTTTGAAGGGATTGCCTTATCTTTCATATTTTAAGTTGCACTGGAGATTGCATTGCTTTAATTAATGTAAACTGCATTGCTATCTAAGTGCACGTATTTGCTCGTAAGCTTTACGTCGTGTCCAAAGCAAGATTAATTTATGCGACGTGTACATAAAACAAATCAGCAACGTAAATGGGTGCGCAGCTTAAACAGAATAAGCTTAGTTTATACAATTAGAATTACATGAGCATGCATGTTGCAGAGTGCTGCATGTTGTTCGCTGCACTAAGTTGTAACAATAGCTTGAAACTGATGTCAGTCAACGTAATATTAGTACATGTGTAATATTTGATGCTGTTGAATTTTCATATTAACATATGAAAATTAAACAAATAATGGCATGGTTTACATATTGCATTATACAATAAAGAGTGGTCGGTAATTGGGGCTTAGTTTGTTTAATGCAAACTCAATTAACTGAAACTACTAATTGTGTATATAAACTCTAGACAGTGATGCAGAGTTATATTTTCATGCTTCTCAGGCAGGCAGCAAAATTTATGTATTATTATATTCTTAATTACTACCGAATTATTTTTGTATAGTATCCGCATTAGCTACCAATTTTGATTTTATCAGAATTAGCTTCATTAACAAAAAATTTAATAATTGTTCCAATTTTTAAAGATCTGTGTCATTTGAAGTAATAGGAAGATATTTAATATTTAGCAAAAGAATACCTTCCTTTACGTTGCTTTTTCTGCTCTCATTTTGTAACGTCTCTGCTACGGCGTTACAACACTGCGAGGATAATTATTCTTTATTTCCCCAGTTACATTGGACCTCGGATAGCTCTATGCTTGAGCTATGGTCCTGCTAAGACATCCAAAGAAAAGTAGTTGAAGGTAAACGTCTATTAATACTCCTATAGTACAAAATAAAATACCGTTCTTAATAGAGTATAACAAATTTTTTATTTATGTACAAGTGTGATTATATTCTTCTGGGGGGACGGATAAACGTCTAAGAGCTGCTGCAAGCCATGTCGCTCGTGAAGCTCGATTGGTGGCCTATAGGCGATGTCGCTAGGCTGGTTCCGTCTCTTGTGAAGGTTTTTAAAATTGCTAACTTTTAATCCTGTGAACAAAGCAAATATTACCGGTGTGAATAATTTATGTGTTGCATTGAAACTAATTGATCGTTATTCGGTAATAGGTATGCTCTAGTGTTCGTAAATTTCGAAGTTGAGTTCACTTATATGCTGATTATGCTACTATAATTTTGTAACGGCCGATTTCGGATTTGTTAACTTCGGCGGCTGCTTTGTGTATTCCAGCCTACAGTGACATTCTGGACAGCCAGGAAGTTGGATAATTCATGTAGTGTTCAACGCCCCAGACTTCTAACTTTTCTTGAGGAATTTGAGTTGTAGTATACAGGGTAGTCCGAATATGCTACGGGGAAGATGAACAAGTCACCTGGACCAGCGCCGTTATCCAAATCGGTGGATTACGTGAAAACTCGTCAGTTGAACCGGCGCTAAGCGCTCACCAGGTCAAGACCGAGCGTTTTTCGGGAGGAAATCGAACTCGTCACAGACCAGCGCCGAAGTTCGGTCGGGGTTTCGGGAAAGAGTGGTTGTGCACGTCACCCGAAAGAGCGCCTTATGCGCAACCCAGGTAAGTGCTTCGGATGTAAGAGAGGCAGATTCGAAGAGTTGTTCTTCCCGGAGCGCGTGCTTTTATACGAATTCAGGTTGCAGGATTCAAAACGGCTGCTTTGAAGAAGCGCGCCGCACAGCCGAGCACCACGTGACTCCTACTTAAATCGTGCACTAAAATACCGAGCTAAAATGTGGGGAGATGGCGAGCTGCAAATTTGAAATAATTAAAATTATTTGTATGCCAAAGATTTATCTCGGAGCTATCGTTACAATTTTACCTTATGGCGTTGGTCTGTTTAACCAATCTTTATACTTTTTCCTATCTCTGGTTTGGGTTTGTGACTGTTTCACGGTTTTGTCCTCTTTTTCAGGCTGTTTCTGTTAGGTTGTGCTCCCACTTAGTTTAGGACATCCTCGCGGTCTTTTTCCTTCGCATCTCATTCCTTAAATTTGCTTTAGGTATCTTTAGTTTCCTATTCTGATTAAACACCCGCACCTCTGTAGTTGCTTTTTTTTATATCTTTAACTAGAGGGTTGCGGTCTAATTCTTCTCTTATACTTCTAATACGGACTCTGTCTCTTCTTGTTTTTTTCAATAACCGTCTTAAATGTTTCATTTCAGCATCAGTGATTTTCGATCTGTGCTTGTCTGTTATTGTTCAGGATCTTGCAGAGTAAATTCATTTTTGTTTTTAGGATTAATTTTTATTTATTACCTTAGTGCTGATTTCGCCATCAATTCTCCCATTTTTGCTCATCTGAATGCCAAGGTATTCCTGTGTATCGACCTTTTCTAGGATTCTATACTTTATCTTCTTTTTTCGTATATGAAGTATTTTACTTTTTCGATGTTTATTTTTATGCCCTTCTGGTCTAAATTAGTTTTTTATATATTTGTATTTCTCTGCTACTGTTGTGCACTTCCAGCTATTAATAATACATCACACAATTTCAGAAATTAACAGATATTTTATTAGCACTGGATTGCAACTGTGATATTCTAAGTTGCTTTCTACTGCCTTGCATTTTGCGTTAATCGAATCCATTATAAATAATTGCAGGCTTAGACTGTTTCTTTGTTTGACCTATTCATCTAGAATTTTCCTGATCAACTACTGGGGACCAAGATCCTAGTGCCCCTGATTCAGAGAAATTCACACAATATGACATGGCGAGGAAATGGGATCTGAGCTCGGACACGAAATAACTTTACGCAAAGCAAACATTATAAAAGCTAAAAAAGAAGCATAATACATCATCAAGCAAAATAATACTGTAACATGCAATACGCGTGTGGCCTAATCAAGAACGTTAGTCTAATAAAAGGTAACCCACTTTTATGGCATTTTAAAATGAAAACTAAAAGGTTTGCGCCAAGACATTATTCTTCTTCTTACGGTGCCTATCCGTTCCGGATGTTGTTGTATTAAACCACGTATTTAGGTTTTTTAACCAAGAGATCCGTCGTCTCCCTGGTCCTCTTTTTCCGTCCACTTTACTTTGCAGAATAAGCTGTAGTAATTCATATGGTTGTCCATTTCTCATAATATGTCTAAGGTATTGTAGTTTGAGTGTTTTTATCGTTACAAGAAGTCCTTTTTTTTGCCAACTCTTTCAAGCACAGTCTAATTGGTAATGTGGTCTGTCCATGGTATTTTTAAGATACGTCTGTATAGCCACATCTCAAACGCTTCAATTTTTTTTGCAAGCAGCTTCCGTCAGAGTCCAAGACTCGACTCCGTATAATACTATCGGAAGACATATTTGTGAAAAATAAAGAAGCAATCTTAAACTTAATAGATGGAAATCAATCCACCGATATTTTAGTGGCAACCAGAATTTCCAGAAAAGGATCTAAATGTATCAGGTATAAGGGAGAATTGACTACCTGGACAAAATTTCATTATTGGACATTTGGCGGGATTAGCAAGAATTCCATATAAATTAAGCATAAATTTATAGGGTAGTATTTCAATTCTTAAATTATTTTCCTTCATAGCCATTGCCACCTTTGTTAAGCTTACTTACACATATTCTTTCCAAGTTCATCGATCGTATGCTGCACTGCTTTAGGTTTGATCACCCACTTTTTTAAGGCCACACACCGCTCCATACACTCATCTACCTCTTGGACGACCTCTTCCCATTGCCATTGCAATTTGTATCTTGTTACGGTGTAAATGCTCTCTTAGCGTTTGGTACTTTGTGAAGGGACCTTTAGCGTTAACATTTGGTTAGCGGTCCTACCATCTTGTACCATCTCGGGAGTTAGTATTCCTTTGAGTCGTTTGATGCGCCTCGCCATTGGCAGATTTTGGATGTAGAATCGAATTTTTTGACATGTAAGTAGGTACGCGCTTTTGAGCGGAATATATTGCAAGCTAGCTCCTGTGAATTCTTGACCAAGTGGCCCATACTTCATGAGATGAGTTATTTCGAAACGTTCCTTTGTCCGCTCTCGCGTGAACGCATATAGCTTACCTCCCGTACCTCCAGTGGTTCTCGGAAATTATTCCGACTGCACCTGTACACCTCCATTTTATAATGCTTCGATTTCGTGGCCCTTATCAAATTCTGAGCATCTGTGGTTATTAGTTCCAGTCGATTACTGCGACTCCTCTTTCCACTCACGGCTCACGGCTGATGGATTTCTTCGCCGGAAATGACCTTAGTCCACATTGCTGCAGGTTCCTTGGTTAAGCTGAGCTAAGTATTATGAACGCTGAAGTCATTATGAGATACCATTTGGTTGTGTGTGTTGGAACGTTTCGATACTGCTGGTTGGTTCCTTTAGAACTTCCCTGGCTTAAATGATATGCAATTACCAGCATCCAACGTTCAAATGTTTTAATAGTTCCTCGCATTAATGTAAGGTTAACTGTACTGCATACACCTTTTTTTTATTTGTATAATTTAAGTCTGTGATAATTGGTGCTGGTATAACTTGATAGCATAAGTAATCGAGGTGCACCATACGTTAAATTATTTGTAAGCACCACTGTACTGGCTATTACAAGTATTAACACCAATTAAATGTTTTACACTGTTACTCTCTTCGTAGATTCTATTTCGTTGCTGCAACCTTACCTTATGTGCTTTTTCTTGTAAGAGTATTGTGCATATAGCTACGCTTTATGAGTTTATAAGTTTTCTCGATGCTATCAGGGCACAATAGTTGTAATTCGAAACTTGTTGGCTTTCATATCAATTACAAATCACGCCGTCACCACTGAGTGAGACGACCGGCGATTATGCGCTAGTCTTGCGATTGTAAGAATTAGCCACTTTGCGATTTTGGAACTTTCATCTAAGTTAATGCTAACAAGCTGTTTTGAAATTCTTCCCATCCCATATATATTATATTGCATTTGTTAGATGAATTTCACACGCTATCCAGAATTTCCGCAGCATATGTTTCCCAAGCTTCCATTAGCCACGTGTTCAACCAGTCGATATCTCACAGGTATGGAGCTCAGCTGCCTCGATAAGTAGAGTCCTTAGTTACAGCTGCAGGGCTGCAACGATCGTTAGGGCATTGGAAAACCAGTAAAAGTCATTTCAAGTTTAAGATACAAGTCATAGAACGTACATCTTTAGCAGATAATTTTGCAATGTCAATCGAAACACTCGTTAACCCATTAAAAAGGTTGTAAAAGTCATTCTAAGATTGATATATCTGAGCCATAAAACTAACAAGTGTTCAGCAGTAAATTTCTTAACACAAAATCAGTCACGTTATTTCTCCCATAGGGCATCAGCCAATGAAATCGCCGAATTAAACGCGTAACCCATTTTAATCCAGTGGTCACAAATATCTTATTATTTTCCGCCACAATCGGTTTTCTAATCTTTTAAAATGGCTTTGCGTAGTTTTCTGCGGGGGTTCCTTCCATTCAAGCAAGTTGTGTAGTTGGTGCCGAGTGTCTTTACGTGTTTTGACCACGACGGCTTCTGGAGATATCTTGTCAATCCGCGCTGAGGGATATAATTTACCGAACCCATCGATTTAAGTCACTTAATAAGGAGTGCGTTCGTATCGTCTAGCGTCATTCCCGGATTTTCCTGCACAAGGGACCAGACACGTAGACCAAGTTCTCGCATGGCAGCATCGCTTGCAATTCCGTGCTATCGATTTTTCTCCAAGATTCTCCAGCAGTTACGGCGGCCTCGCTTGTCACATTCCATTCTATAGAGCTCCCCGGATTCTTCTGCAGCACTGCAAATACACGTCCAATCGCGATTCCGGACGGGACATCAAGCAGGTATCGTGTAAAATGTATATTAATGTAGACGCTCACCATTTTGGCTAAATAAAATAGTGTGGCCGAAGCAAATTAAAGTGACGCACATTTTAAAAACCTCTTATAGCGTTCAGAAAACGACAAAATAGTCATTATCATATCACGAATTCATAATACAGTAAATAGTAAATAAATACCCTTTTCCCAAATCAGTTAGTTTTAAAATTGGTTATATATCTTGCACATATGCTGTAGTTGAGTGCATTGATTCGTAGCACCTCTGCAGAAGTTTGGAAAAGTGTTTGATCTGTGCATCAAGTGTTAGACATTATTTCGGTCGTTGTTTTGGACATCATAGCAGATTAATTCAGTTATTGAATTTTCTTGGTATTCTCGGTTTTATGAGCATCTCCGGCACAATCATCCTTTGAGTGTGTTTTGTTTGCGACGTGTATTTACTTACGGCAATTGTTACCACCTAGGTACCGCTAGTTACATAGTAGGTAATCAACAGCCCTTTGTGTAAACTGCACGCTTGCATCCTTGAATGTACGTGGCTTCCTGCTCTGCGCTTCCTTTAGTGGTAATATCTATCTTAGCAGATTAGACATATATATACAAGTAGTTTACACCTTTTAAGCTAAGTTCCAGTTAGTTCATATCCTAGTTAGATGTAAGATATTTTCTGACGGCTAGCTGTGTGCTTCCAATGTTATATTTCCATTTAAAATAAAAATAAACGTTTTTTAAAAAGTCGTTTCGGCGGCCTTTTAATAAAACTCGCTTTAATTATGTAATTACAGGTAATTTTCGAGTATAACAAACTTGTTTTTTTCGAATTGTGAGGTTGAAACTATATTGAAATTATTTTTTCCTTTAGTTAAATAATATCCTGTATGGTAGATATCCCGTTAGTTAAATCACCATTACATAAAGTGTTTACTTTTAAATTATTAAAAATTGAACTACGATGATTGTATTTCTTATAATTTATTACAAATCAAAATAATTCTTGCTAGGATGTAGAGACCCGACCCATATGAGATAAAAGTGATATATTTAAATTCATAAACAATCCACAACAGCTATTCAACCACAACAATATATTTCCACTCGCCGAGAAACATGCTCCTGGCGGCATTTCCTCATTCCATCACCAGCATATTATACACAAGATGAAACCCTCAACTAACTCGAATTTGTACCCGTATCTTTTCAGATACAACTGTTTTGACTATAGCGAGCAAACCTCGTTTTATTTCAGTCTACAACCTGTTTCTCACGCTGTACAACCAAATCTTCGTTAAGATTGTTACTTGTATTAAACGGGGCTTTTCCATATAATAATGTGTGTAGTTGTTCACAATATTTTTTTATAACTTGTGAATGATTACAAACCAACCAGAAGTGTTTGTTCTTAATAACTTTTTCAATCAGTTCCTGAAAGATGTTAACAGACAAATCGCCTTGTGTATTTTAACGTAAAAGTGTTTGTAGATAGTTTCATAAAAACGTGATTTATTCAGTTTCTACAGCTCAATATAAATAAATTTACTACTGTCGGTGGCTGCCTGCGTATGTTAAAAGGCTTCTGAAACATTAGGTTTCTATATTCCTGACATGACGACACCTTTTGGAAAATTTCAAATGCTTAGGATGCTTGTAAAAAACAAGTAAAGTTTGGCTATGGCGTCTGTTACTTCATATATTCTCCTTTAGTTCATTGTTTTGTTTATAATTTCTGACATTCTCGCAACCTGTATTTTTTTTCAGCCGTAAAGTATTAAATCTGATACATATTGTTAATATCCATTCTACCCATCTCTATTGTTGAACCTTAATTAATTCCTAGAATACTACCAAAGTTTATAAATCACTTAGGAATGCATAATTTGAAATTGTGTTCGTTGTATTTACTTGGGAAATTAATTGATATGAACTGAGTCATAGGGTTATACACATTTGGAAACGAGAACGATCCATTTGTCTCTGTACGAACTAGTGTTTAATGTTTCAGCGCACGAATAATCACACGCTGCTATCCAGGAGATAGCGATTCACACACATATTTGTTTTAATAATTCACTGTTATGCTTTTTTACCATAATCTCCAAATTACCATATACATAACTAATGACCTCTTCGAACCACGAATAACGATTAGTAATTATTTTGTTGACATTAATGAAACAGAAATGGCCGCTCGTTGCAGCGCAAACCTGCCCGGTTGAAGGCTTTTCAAAGCGAATGCGCTAATTAATAGAATTTTCAAACAATTAGATTTGTTACACTATCTGCCACTAGCCTTCACAAACTAGTTAAAATTAGGAAATTGCTGTAGTAGATAAAATAGAATCTAGATACAACTATGAAATCGATTAATCTCACCTCAACATTAATTCTCCTCTGAAGTAACCGGCTGACGAGCTAAAAAGGTCATTTGCATGCGATTTTCTACAACGTATATTAGTAAAATGGCTTTTGATTTTTTTTAGATACATAGAATGGTATTATTGGAGTTTATTTTTCAACAAAATATAACACAATAAAAGTTACATTGTTACAAAGGAAGCTCAGTTTACTATAGGTGGTAAACCTAAAATGTGATTGCATTAGCGGGGTAGAAAGGTGGGGGGGGGGGGGGGGGGGGAACTCGTAAGTTGAAAGAAAATGCTCAATCGTGATCTTCGAACAATTGTATTTGGAAGGATTCGTGTAATTTTTGTGGGATCATCAGGTGGCCTGTCTGCCGGGAATGGAATAGGAGACTCCCACCAGAAAAAATTTCTGCGATGGCAAGTGTGTGCTCAACTAAAAAATGTGTTTTGTGAAATTTTTGAAAAGCTTCTTTTACTTCAGTAATGTGCGCAACTGCAATCTGCTTCACAAATCAGTTATACAGCTGCAAGGCTACCCCAACAAAAAAATAAGGAATATTGCGTGCTGGTAAGATCAGTCCTCGCGATAGGTAAACCTTTACATGTGATCGCCTATGATACAATTATAGAGAAGAAAACAGCATTGATAAACTGGCGAACTGGCGACTGCCAGCACAGATCGCTTAAGGCGTTACTATCATTTCAACCTTAAAATTAATTTACGACATGTAACAAAACAAAAAATGCACATGGCTAGCTTTACTGGGATATGGGCGGAGTTTTACTTTGATAGCGAAGGTCTATAATTGGCTGTTGATAACGCCGAGTTTATTACTCTCGCTTAAATGTGTTTGTGTCGCCCCCAACTTATAACAAGACGTTCAGCGCGTAGTGAGAATTCTAAGAATAGCTGCTGTACGATTTTACTTAACCTTCAACGGCTTCGTGCTGGTATCGCTCATAAACGCATCTGCGTATTCGCCTTATAAAACACAGTTGTAATTAGGCTGTTTGAAGTACCTATTTTTTATAAATTAATGTTGCCCCCGTTCTTGCCAGTTGTATCAATAACAATGAGATCTCTCTTACTCTACTTACTTCAGTTTGAGGTTAGAGTAAGATCTAATAAATAGAAGATAGCTTGCTAGCGTGCTAAATTGAAAATATAAGCTCCAAAAATCTACTCAAATAAAAAGCCACTTTTTACAAGCAAATCAACAACATATAGCTATACTTCCGGTAATATACAACAATAACTAATAATAAACATAAATACTAAACCACGAAGTGAACAGCTATTTCTATCCCGCATTTATTTTATCAATACTGTCAAACTATGCGCAGAAAGCTGTTTTAGCTACCCAGATTGCGAGGATATGCCAGAATATTTATAAAATTTCAAACCCCGACGTCATGTAGCAATGTATTATACAATCTAGAAGGCTTATGATATATCCTAACAGTGACACTTGCTTTTGTTTATTGTGCTTTACCGATGTGATTCTTCTCCATAATAACATGCGGTTACATATTGCTCAATTGACTGAAGAAATTTTGACAAACATGTACTGAGACATGCTTCACCACCCTCCATATAGCCCAGAGTTGTCGTCTTGCGATTTTTAACCTTTTGGACACCTTATACGAGCTGTAAGCGGCATCAGATGTGAAAGCTATGAGAAAGTTGAAAATGTAGACAAACCTGTCGTCGCATGCAACCAAAAACCTTTTATTCTAAAGGAATTTTAAAGCTCCCAAATAGATGATAAAATTTCATTGACTTAGGACGGAATATGATGTAAATTAATGTTATTGTTGTTTTAACACTTTATTTTAATAAAGCGTTATAATAAAACTCCGACAAAACAATATTAAATCACGCGTATGCTCAAACTCAGAGCACACCAAATACAATAAGGCGTGCGCATACGCGCTTTAGAACGCAAAGGATTACTCAGTCTCTACTCCTGATTGCATCTGTAAGGCGCAAACTTACGGGAATACCCGCATAACAAAACAGTATAAATTTTAAATACTGCTTAAAAGAGGCATAAACATTGTATCTACGGGGGTGGGGGGAGGGAAGTGATAAGCATACAGAAATATACATACAGTAATGAGATAACTTTTACCGTTATACAATGGTTAACAATATCAACATGAAAGCAAAAAGTTCAGGTTGATCTTCATCTTTAAAACGCAAGACTTGAAACCAAGTTCTAGGACGATAACCGAGGGCTGTTAAAAAGCTCTATCCTAAAACATATAACCTAGGTTGATAAAATGCTGTATCCTAGGCATTTAGGCGGATTGAAAAAAAATCGGGACGATGAGATATCAGGTACGAGTGAGTTAGCTTTTTGGAGTTCGACAGTAATTTACATAACGACAAACGACATCCCAATGGTATAAGCAAGTAATTATTTTACAGTAATAAACCGAAGAATATTCACGAAAATACTTCCCAAGCTATGGCATAACGTAAACTAAACACATAAATCAGAGTGGCGCCAAACACACGTGCGACTTGTTTGGGAGTTCTCCATCTTTTTGCTATCTTTACCTGGAAACAATTAGTTTGCGACTTACGCCAGCAGCGCCTGCTGCAGAAAAGACACCATGCACGGGGGCGAGAATGGCACCTTTGGAACCGCACGGAGAGACTAGTGATATGTTACCCCTCCACAGAGACGTAGTTTTGGTTCGCTAACTGAGGAGAGGATATGCAGACGATCTGTACGACTTCCTGAAGGCGACTCAAGTATGTGAAGATTATATTTACAATTTATATAATTCTTTTGATAAATATTTTTTATCCTTTTATTTTCTTTACTATTATTATTTTATTTAATGCTATATTGTTAATTTTTATTTATACACTATTATGTAACATATTATGTATTGTGAATTAAGCCACAAGCTACATTTAGCCACGGAAGCAGCTAAACATTTGCCGGAAACTGAGCTCCAGCTTAACGAAACAAAAGTACACAGCCTCATCTCCAAGAAAGGCCACGGACACCTTCGGTATACAGGATGATTGTAAAACAATTGATGGCGAGATAATACCTAGTTTCAAATATACTATATACAGGATCGGATAAAATTCCACGGCACTCAACAAGACACAAACGGTGTGTACAGATTAGTAGACTGTGGTTTGCGGGTTTGGTATATCCGACAATGTAGTAATTTGTTAAAATTTTCTGGGACGGCTTTCCAAGCAACTTCATTTACGGTGCAAAATCACGCACACTCTTTCTGCTTCATGTTTGTTGACCGACTAAAATGCGCTCCTCGCGCTTATTTGAATCTGCGTAAGAAGAAATTCGACTAGTCAAACTTTTTCAAATTTTCAAATGGACTTGTTCCGTATAAGTTTTTTTAGTTTAGTTATAATTAGATTCAGGAAATGTTTCGAGTGATCCGCAATTCCTGAAAGTATATTTGGTTGAATACCCTTATTTTTCATTTTGGGGAATTGTGAAAATCCTTGAGCTGTAGAGGATTCAGCTGAATTTTTAGAATATATTGCTAGTATGATTTCTTGGCACTGATTTCGTGAGATTATTCCAGGGTGCCGTGTCTGTAATTTTTTATAAATTTTGCTGCATGCAGGTTAGAATTCCAGAATTATGATGAAAATCGTCACTCACCCTTCAAAAATTCTGTGTGATATTGCTAGAATAAATCTGGTTCAACTGGAACATTCATTTATTTCTGCAAGATCACCTACGCGTGGCCATCTTTCAACTTTGATACGTTTCTATCGTTCCGTTTTGGACATAGATTTCGACGTTGTGTTATTTTAGGATTTTTCTCGTACCCCTAGTGATTCGTTAATGCTATACTCTTCATATATTTCCCTTTGGGCTCTGATGTCGTCTTCTATAGGACCTGAGGGACCAACTCCTACACAGTTCTGAGCCTCTCCGTTATTCTAACTGCTCCCGAGGACTGAGACCCACGCCGTCTTTCCCTTGTGCGATAACTGGAAAAAAGCCTGTTCCACCCTACTCTGCACATTTGCTTGGCCAACGTCTCGGCCGGAACCCCGCAAGCCAACAACCCTAGATAGTTTCTGCATGGACGATGAACAGAAATGTCTGGAGGCTGGATCAGGTTTCTGTTGGTTGCACTGGTTCTTTATCCCTAATTTTTAAGCACACGAATGAGACTGCATTCATGTTTTAAGTCAATGTAGTCAATGGCACTTAAAGGAAGGATGATGTTGCTACCCTTTAGAGCGCAGCCTCACGTTTATGAATTATGGCTTGGAAGAGGGCAGCAACGTTGGGAATGAATCAAACATTAGATGTCGATTGATTTTATTACAAAAATATACGGGCTTTTATACAAAACATAATTGCTTAGAACTAAATTAACATTTTAAAGTGCAAAGTGTAGATTAGTGGAACGATTCTAATATTACAAAACAATAAGTCAGCAGGCGGTAAACTGTTATGGTTCCGCATGCGTTTGCAAGTCCGTGCGCTGAACTCGAGATTGTGGGTCATTTATTTTCGTAAGTTGCTGGTTTGTAGTTTTCCGGCCTTTAAACCGGCTTGATTACGAAACAACACTGGCTTTTAAATTGTGAACGATATTTCTTAAATTTTGACTGAAATTTATATCTGTTTATTTCAAAATTAAACAACGATGCCTGCCCTATTCCACCAAGTACCTTCGGTGTTTGAAACTCTCGTGTTTGACCCCTCAAACTGTTGAATCCTATTAGAGCAGTTTCTATGAAATTTTAAGCATTCTACCTATGGTTTATGCTAGCGAATTTTAGGCGGATAGTACAGAAAATTTAAGAAATCCGTCGCCACGAGTTGAGTTTTACTTAATTAGTTTAGTTCTCTTAATATATATTATATACTAGAGTGGCAGCTCTGTTAGCATTTTTAATTGCGTTCAACTCGGGTATGGTCACGTTCCTCAACGTTTAGAATTAATACCCATGCTAGCGACTACTGGAGCAAACTAGAAACTATTTATTAACTCTGAAACATCATTTAAAATGTGCGATCAACCTTGAGCGCAGTGTACCATTTCCGCATTTTTCGCGTTTCAATGATCTAGACCTTTATGAGACTGTCTTCCATTTTTCGCTACCGATGCACTTTTATTTTAAGTCACATTGGTAGTTGGGTTACATGTCCCCGAGACAGAATTGCGACTAAAAATTGTAGAGTTTGTTTTTTACTGCATTTATTAAAATGACAATCATGTTAGTTTTTACAATATTTAAAACCATCTAAGTTAAACTAATAATGCTACGACTAGCTTAAGATCTACAGCGTATTGCAAATTCGTTTTTGGCACCTTTAAATATCATGCAGAGAAGTAAATACTGTAAATAAATGTTTAGGTTACAGCAATGTCTGCCATTTTCCTTTATTTTATTGATTTTATGAAACAGCTAAGGGGTTTAGAAATTTACACTGACACCACCTGTAGGTTTTATGGTTTGGACCGTCTCGATCTAGTGGCGCTTCCGCACAACTCCTCCCCCCCCCCCTCAATCTTGCTCAGGAACTAGCTGGCAAACATTTCCTACACTACGAGACAATTTCTAGACCACTGTGTTGTAGAATAATACCGAATATTTCATCTTAGTTGTTTTTTTTTGTGTACAGAAATTCCCCGAGTGCCAGATTTAACACTGTGAGAAACCTTAAGGTTTAATAAAATCACCTGCTTAGTTATACCACGTTGCGACTTGCGCGACGCATGTTTATTCTTGAATTTTAAGTTATTGGGTCTTGTAATATACCACTCTCTCGCGGGGTGTTATTACAAATAATATTAAGTCAAATATACCCTTTTATTATTAACAAGAAGCAAGCTCAGGTGTAGCTCCTTAAGTATTTACCTTACTTCTTAATGAAATCAACCCAATTTGACGTATCTCATAACTCAATTTGACACTTTGAATTATGTCATGTGATTCTAGTTTTTTAATACCTCGGCTAATCAGTTTATTAAGCAAGTAGAATCCTTGTTCCTAGCTGGATGAGAAATACGTGGAGTACTCGAATCACTATTAAAATTTCGAAAATTAAGTATCCTAAATAATTTCTAAATTTACAAATTTAAATGATTTGCCGCACCAAACTTGCTATATACTTCTTAATGTTACTGAAGAAATGGACACTAACTTTCTGATAGTATCTCTTGTACCTGAGGGTTACCTCAGCTCCTACTGGATGCTAGACAGTAAACACCTCCTTGGTTGTTCACGACCAAATAAAAACTCTTTGCAGCTCTTTGACCCCTTATTAAGTGGATAGACAGTTTAACAGCATACCACAAACACTCACTTGCACTTTTGAACTAGCTTCGAAGTAAAATATCACTTTAAAAGGATTCAAACAGTCTTGAATTCTATTTTGAATAATACTTGTGACCCACCGTCAAATTTGATCGTAAAGAATATTATATTGCTATTACGTATCAAATGTTCAATTATTATTCTTCACAATTAATGGGAATTTAACCCTTAACGTGATTATTTTTTCTACTTCATGTAAACAACCACTCTGGTTGCCTATTACAACCCCACCAGTTAAAACATACAACTGTTATATCATATGATACCCATTGGATATCTGTGTATTATTATTAAATTAAATTCATCATTCATACAGTATGCATTACAGTTTACAAATTATTCTAGAGCTAAATTGAAATTTTAGAGCAAAAATACTGCATCCAGGTATGCTATAATTTCTCTTTTTGGGAAATATCAAAATCGAGTAAATTGAAACTTTTACCTTTAAAACACTTAGTTAATTTTAAATGATAAGAACTATGAAGGCAATTTTTTTCTATGGGTTATATACGTTTTTAGCTTGAAAATAATTAAAGTAACAAGTAATTTGATATTTAAAACATAGAAGTCGCTATGCTGCGTCGCGAAAGTCTTCGCCTGATTTATTGAGATTATATTTCACCACATTATTATGCTATGATATTGTATCTGAAGGATAGTCCTGCTGAGTTTTAATTTGTACTAATTCAATTACTTCAGACGCCAAGATTAGGATGCTTAATTATTAAATACCTTATTGTAATTCATAAACGTGTTTAAGTAATTTGAATTAAAGTCATATTGAAAGCAGCATTGAGTTGATGTGTATGTTTTTGAGGATAACGTCCACTGAGACATACAGTAGGTGAGTATACATTTACTCTACCTGCTGTGCTACCTCAATTGCATGAGGTCACACACAACTACCTGCGTCTCCGCCGTAAATGAAGTAAATTTGTAAGAAGACTAGTGAGAAGACTGATGTTCATATTCCTACAGTGTTTATTTTATACTCCCCTCCTTAAAGGAAAGAGCCACCTATCACACGACCTTCTCCTAGAGCTGTGCATAGAAGCACAAGCTCTGTTGTGTAACACTAGTCTTCTTACAAATTTACTGCAGCATTGAGTTGATTTAGGTAGAATTAATGGAAGATAACTTAGTTTCTGATTATAAATCAGTATTTAAGAATGGGTATATGGGTGCAAATAAGATGATTTTACATTTAATAAAAAACATTTAATGCAAAGAATAGGAAAACTAAAGTGTAGTTTGAAATAACCTAAAAATAAAGCTAATATGATATATTAATGTTAATTTACTAAGAAATGTGAAATCAACTATAATTATTTAAATATATTGAATCTAGTGAGTAATATACATAACATATTGAATATAGCAAATGACTATAGGGATATAGAAGAATAAGATCAACAAGAAGATACATAGTAAGAATTTTGATAGCAAAATTTTGTATTGGTAAACATTAATAAAACCAATACCCACAATAATAGTTTATAGATTATTTGAATGCAAATAATAATAGGTATGTACACACAATAGTGTTGCACATAATATAAAAAGGCCAACGCAATATTTTGGATTGTGGACGTACTTGCCCATATAAATGATATGCTATTGGTAGAAGCCCAGGTGCAGGTAATTCCAGTGTGGGGCATATCAACAACATCCGTTTGGAGGCAGCGACATCAGTAGGTGCTGGGGAGCTGCAGTTGTGTTAGGAGTTGCAGTTTCAGGTTGGAGTGCTGCTGTCAACTGCGGAAGATGTTACTAAGGCACTAAGTCTAGGGAGAAAGCCTGTACTGCAGGTATAGCCAACTATTAGAGCATCGGAATGAAGTTATTGAGTGGAACTACGCATTTATCTGTTTATAAAACATAAAGAGATTAATTGATGAGCTAATGATCAATAACGGAAAGAGTAACTATCTATTTAAACAATATTTAAGGTGTTATGTATTGTAAAAATATTACATTGGCTTGTTTTGTAACACCTGCCCTTCTCATAAGGGTTGTTAAACTTTACGCTCGTCGGGTAGCTATTAAACAGTCGGAGATAATTTTGGTTCCTCAGATATATGATAGTTTAACATACAAAAACACCATCGGGATACAATTAAG
Organism: Agriotes lineatus; assembly: GCA_940337035.1. Classification (NCBI taxonomy): domain Eukaryota; kingdom Metazoa; phylum Arthropoda; class Insecta; order Coleoptera; family Elateridae; genus Agriotes; species Agriotes lineatus. The sequence goes on along the minus strand of CALNHX010004805.1, from coordinate 97,310 downwards.
CAATTTAATTTGTTTAGCTGTGATACAGTTAGATATTTCAACATTCATTATTAACAAGAAATTACAATAAACTCGTGTAGACGGCTGGAGCTGATAACCGGCGTTCTTATCTCGGCGGTCGGCCAGGCATTGCAGGTGCGGTTGATAAGCGGCCCCGTTTCTGTCCCTTCGAAGTAGGTAGCTGGAAAAATCGAATTAAACGGTCTGCCAATTATACAATAAAACATATCACGGTTCTGGAGATTTAACTGATAAGACGCGGGTGAAACCCGGCGTACTGCCTCTAAATTGATTTAGGGACGTCTGGAGACGAATAAACTAAAAACGCCGCATTGCGTTAATAAATATGATTTCAATTTCATAGTCCGAACGTGAGCTCAATGTGGCCGCTTTTCCTCCAAAGCCGGCCAGGAAATTACGTGCGCTCGGACTATTTTCGACTGGTGAATTCTGGGTTAATTAGTAATGACTTTAGTGAAGAGGATGCAATATTTAGCCACCAATTCAACTAAGTTCCGGGTTAATTAGTAATGACTTTAGTGAAGAGGATGCAATATTTAGCCACCAATTCAACTAAGTTCTGGCTTAACTAGTAATGACTTTAGTGAAGAGGATGCAATATTTAGCCACCAATTCAACTAAGTCCAGGTTTAATTAATAATGGCTTTAGTGAAGAGGATGTAATATTTAGCCACCAATTCAACTAAGGCCCGGGATAATTAATAACGGTAACAGGTCGGGATTCGGCTTTCAGGGAAATAAATGGTTCCGGGAGAATCTCTTCGACAGGAACAGGGATACGGGCAGGTGGAACTGGGAACTGGAATTGGGATGGAAGTCTTCGCTGGGGAAGTAAATTCTGATCCCTGTGTCTCTCTGCCCCGGAATGAGCTCAGCAATTCGTTTTATGCGACTTCGAACGCTTCTAAAAGTGGGGAGAAACAGCGCGCGACGCACTTTTGTACTTACTTAATGTCTCCGAACGTGTCGGTCACTGCGCTCTGCTTATCGCCTCGTGCATTGATATTACGGAAATTACGATAAAGTGAGGTCGGACAAGGATCAAATTTAAATATTATATTAATATTCGGAAATACAAATTTGATCTGCAGGCAAACGTTACAGTTTGAGGTTAAAATTAGGTTAATTTCGAATAAGCATATACTACAATTCTTATTAAACTTAATAGTATTAAATGCAATTACAACGAATACAATACAGTGAACCTACCCTGAATTAGAGTCTATTGTTCAGCTTTGTTAAATTTGATATTTCGTTTAATGATTGAACAAAAGGGCACAATATTAATTAGCCATTTGAAATTTTAAAAATCAAAATAAATTATTGAATTTGAACAGCAAAAGTGAAATATAAATAAATAATAAAATTGCTATAAGTAGTGCGAGAACAAAATCCAAACACTATAAAAATTCTGCTCATATGTACCGTATATGTAAACAGTTTATTAGTCTTTGCAAAACTACATGAAAGTATTAATCATTTGGTGGCAATTTTTATAACCTACATTTGGCTCATCCACCAAAAACTACATTAACCAACACTAACTCACACATTTTTCAGTTTTTCTTTTATTAAAGAACTGCGGCGAGAATCTGACACAAAAGTTTTAAATCCATGTGTGAATATCAAAAGCATTGTCAATGAGAAAAATATTGAAACTGTGCTATTAAGTGCAGAACTTGCAGTACTTGAAAGTATTAGGGTGAGGAACGAGCAGACGCGGAATATATTGTGCTTATTATGCAGAGCAAGGTAGTTTACACAGAAACAGCCGGAACCAGGCTTAGAAACTTCGGCAAGATTTGAACTTCTTGAACAAAAAAGTCAATATAGTTATTAAATGGTTTTCAGACTTCTAAACTACGTTTTTGAAGTGCAATACCGTTTTCTAAGAACTTCGTTTGTTGAAATTAAACTAGATTTAAAAACTGTAATTTTCCATAAAATGATAATAATTCAGTAAAGTATAGTAAAAATAGACAATTTGCAAACAAAGACTGCTTGACTTTAATTGCAAACGTAACAAAGCAGCCAAAGTTTAAAACGCCTCTAATTAACTTAGTGACACTTTAAGTTTTCATTCACTCTTCTTGAAATAGTACATTGTCCAGATTCTGATTAAATCCCGTCATAATTATTAAAAGGCGAGAGACAGTGTCTTTGCAAGCTTTCTGAAAATCCATTTGGTCCTTTTGTTTAAGAGTTTCTTTGGGGAACTTTGAAACTTAGATGAAGTCATAGACCTAAGCAGCCTAAGTGCTGTAAAACTTGGCTTTCTCGAGGGTAAAAGTCTAACTTACGCTGTGCACATTTTCACTTATTACTAAATTAAAACGTAAGGTGAAAGCAAATGCAGATACACAATTTTCAGAGGGGCTGGGTTTGAGTTCTAATAAATTACAGCAGTTTCCACTGTGTTTTACTTAAGACGTAGGTAATTAACCAGCTTTTATGTCACTAATTTATTTGAGTAGTTCTATTTCCTGTGATGTGCATGCAATAGCGGTTCGCAAAGAAGATATATATTCGAATAAAACGTAAACTAAATAAAATTAATTTTTTGATGTGGTTATCCCACTTTTCGTCTGCATGCGATGATTACTCTTTCAAAAATAGAATTTTTAAAGAAACAACTTTCGACTAAAATATTTTCTGAAAACAAAATCACAACAAACATATTCAATGCCTTTCTTCGCTTTCAGCAAAATTAAATTGCTACAAGTTTGAGAAACATCAAATCTCTTTAATGTAAAAACCAACGTATAGCTTTGCGTTGCGATAAGTGAATTCTGTAGATTTTTTCTGTTGCACGAGAGTAGCTATTTTAACGAAAATCAACACGGGCGTATAAATTGACTGCCTATAATACAGAGTTTCATTCGCGAGCATTTGATATTAGAATCCAAACAATTTATCGATAATTTGCTTTGAACCGTGTTTTTTAAGTAAGGAAAGTACACTAATCCTACTACTCATAAGCAAACAAAATACTTTTTGAGCACTTACTATATATTAAACTACCATATAACATTTCCAATTGAATTTGTAATTGATAAACAAGAGGGATTGATTACATCCCCCAGTTTATTGTTGGTTTGAATGTTTAGAATGAATAGTTTTATTACTATCTGCATGTTCTACACCTTTAAGGAAGTTGTTGAAACAATTACGTCTCTACCGGACTCAATTTTGTATAAATATTAGTTAGTGAGCATCCCCTGGACTTCAGAATTTCCGAATTAACTAATGCTTTAAATTTTATCACCTTTTCTTCTAGTAAACTTTTGCTGGAACACTAGTTTATTTGCTTTGTCAGTTTAGAATACTGTTATTTCTATTAGGATTTAAGTTAGAAAAGAGTAGATCTTGCAAGATTGGTGCGGGTAACACGATAATTACTACCTGTTAACAAGCGAAAAACACACCGCTAGCTCAAGTGGAATACAGGGTTGGCCTATTCTGAGGAGTGTAAGTAATTTTGCCTAAATTAATGCGGGAGGGACGTAGAAAGTCAATAATAATTTGGTCGGTGCCACTGAAGTATAAATTCTTACCAAACGTGATGATAACAGTCTCTAACCCAGAAGGGAACGACCTCAGCGTGGATAATCTTGTTGGGATCAGAAGCTGTGCTATTACTCGCAAAATCTATTAGGCTGCTCACAATCCAATCTACTAGCAAAATTCACAGCTTTTTCTTATTGAGGTGAGGCTCCACCACAGTGACATCTGCTTAATGTTAAATATTATAATAAGTAAGCTTTAACTACAAAAAGGGAGAACTATAAATATGCAACATCTACAGCTGGCAGTTTGCAAGCCACGAAGACGACGAATAGAACATCCGGACAGTTATATGGTGCGAATGCGAGATTTAATTCGACGTAACCATCAAACGCTTTTTTTAGATTCATTAATTTTCCGATTTTGGCGAACACGCCAGCTTCACGAAAATTCTCGGCTGCTCTTCATGTCGACTCAGCTAAAATATGACTTACCTATCGTCGTAATTTTCTGCAAATCTGATTTTACTTCAAGAATTCGCGTAACTGCATATGGCTTCACAAATGATTTACACAGCATTAAATTTGAGAACTATCTTAAGATAACACACATAAAAATACTGTATAGGCGAACCCCAGTGCCGTAGGGTTAGAATCACAACAAATAATTTTGTTTAACCAAAATCATCCTTACAGATTTTGTCTGTGACGTCACGTCGTGCTATAGGAAAACGTTCGCCCATGGTACAGTTCCAAAGGAGAAACAACAATATTAATAACAATGGTTTGCACGATCTCTGGAGTTTGAGTAAAAGTATGTGCTGGTTATTTATGCATTTTTACTGATTACTTAACCGAAGTTCGTCTGTTTTTATCACGTAAAGATTTTTCACAATTAATTACCATATTATTACAAAGTCTTATACGTAAATGTGCATATAATCATAGTTTCTCAAATAGTTTATACGTTTACACCCCTATATTCGTAATAATTGTTAAGTATGTGCCTCTGTAACTTGTCTGCGCATGCAGTAACTTGTTTACACAGTCTACTCGACCACTGTAAAAACCGTTCTGAGCCGTCCTTCTGTGTTAAGTTTCATTTTGGTATGGCAACCAGCCAGTGTATAGACAGCACCTACATATTTTGTACATATGTAGTGGTTTTGTTTCTGACGAAAGTATTAAGGAAAGTATCTTCATTGGTTCAGATATAGAAAATTGGGTTTAGACAGTCAGTTTAAAACTACTATAGCTGACGTTCCAAAGGAAGCCTAGACGTTTTTAAAGATATAATGGAAAACTTTCTAGGAACTCATAAATCACGGGATTATGAGGAAATTGTTCAAAATATGTTCGAAAAGCTATGCAATATAGGTGGCAATATGAGCATAAGAATTCACTTTTGGCATGCCCATCAGTTGGTGTTTAAAAAAAAGAGAAACCTTCCGCTGTACATAATAGAAAAATGATATAAACAAAGACACAAAGGTGTGATCAATGAAAATTTTATAATGCTGGTTAATACATGTTAGTATTTACGCATTTTTTTTATATATGAATATGCAATCCTCTCTATTTGTCATTACTAAATACAATACAGTTATATACCTTCATAAAAATCACTACTTTTTCATTTTTTTAATTGTGTACAAGTATAAGATCAGGAGTTCTAATGAAATTCCACCGAACTACAACGAAACGGGAAACGGAATTTCATATTCGTACGTTATGGCTAGGGAACTTTTAAATCCAGTGACGTTTAATATGACCCAAATGGCCAACAGGGCTCTCAAAATGATTGCAACATCGCACGGGACCACTGTCAAACAACTGATTGCCAGTCCCTCTACGCGTGCATGAAAAGATAGTGACAGCGTTAATTTTTAACCTAAAGTAACAATGCATAAAAAGTTGTTAATTTTAAATGCACTCAGTGCGGTAATGAAATTCTTAACGATACTAAAATTAATTTGGTTAATAGTCTATAACAACACCAATGCAGATAAATATTTATTAAGTTATTTGTAATTCTTAGCTGATCCGGTCCTGGTGTCTGTTAGATATAAAGTGGTGAATTACGGCTTGAATAATAATTGACTTTTGACACGGAAAAAGTGCCTGAAATTTCTGTAAACCTAGACAGGTTTCTAAATAAAGTGATTGGAGTCGATTTGAAGGTAAAATGAGTAGCAGATGAACTGTAAGTACACCATTTGAATTAAATACACACCAGAATAACAGCAAAGGTTAACCACTTGACAAGATAAGATAGGCACATGTAAACATATTTTGTTGATTTAAACTTGAACCAGCCAGGTCAGGAATTAAAAAGTTTTAAAAGCCTATTATAATATTCAGAGAGATCCGAGGAACACCTTTTACAGTAGGTAGGGGGGAAAGTCTCCCCGAGGGGATGAACCGGAGCCACCCCTTGGCGCCAGCTGATAATCAATAAGTCGGATACGCATAAATAAATAGCTAAAATAAAAAGTAATATTTCAAACATAAATCAAAACTCGACTTAAAAAAAAATTTTTTTTTCTTTAAAAAATAGTGAACTTAATAAATAAATATAAAACCTTTTGCACTACAAATAGTCCACAATGGAGAAAATTTTAGAAGAGATTAACACCAAATTAGACAAATTAAACGATTTAGACACCAAAACACAGGATATAAGTACTAAACTAGATCAAATAGGCAAAGAATTACAACAAACTAGATTAGAAAACAAGGAACTGAAGAAAGAAAATGAAAAGCTAAATATACAACTAGACATACAAAAAACCCGAATCGATATAATAGAAAGGGAGATACGAAAGAATAAAATCATAATACAAGGAGTTGAAGATAAACCTAATGAGCCAGACCTAGAACTAAGGGAGAAAATAAGAATCATCTTAAGAGAAATAGGAGTCAGCATGGACATTGAAAAGGAAACTCAGGAAATTAGAAGATTAGGAAAGAAAGATGAAGGACACCAGAAAAATAGACCAATTTTGATAGAACTAGCATCAAGGAACATAAAACTGGAGATTCTGAGGAAGGCGAAAAATCTAAAAGGAAAGAAGATCTGGATAAACGAAGATTACCCGAAACATATACTGGAAGAGAGAAGAACGTTGGTAAAACATATGGCAGAAGCAAGGGACAAGGGACTCAATGCAAAACTTGTGTACAACAAGCTGATAGTGAATGGAAAAGGATACACATTACAACAACTACAGGAGACGGAAGAAGAACAAGGAAATGAGAATGCAGAGGATACAGGAAATGAAGGAACAAGTAGAATAGGACACCATATAGAGAAAAGCCAGAAAGTAAGAACCTTAAGCGAAAGGTCACCCCAGAATAGAGAAGACGAGGAATTTAGGAAGCAAATGAGAACTTTGACATTCACGGGACGACGTCCAAAAAACTAACACTGAATAGAAACAGGACAGACAAAAAAATACACGACCGGAAAGAAAAAGTAACAACGAATATGGAAACGGGCAGATATAAAACTACGGAAATTAAGGAAACGAATAGAATTAAACAAATTCTAATTGGAACATGGAATATTACATCAATAACAGGAAAAGAGTGCGAGTTAATTGAAGAAATGCAACAATATGATATTAAAATCATGGGACTATGTGAGACAAAAGCTAAAGGATTGGGTAACAAACAATTAAAGGATAATTACAACTTATATTACTCAGGAAGACATCCAGAACAGAGAGCGCAAGAAGGGGTGGGCATGATAATATCAAAGGAATTAAACATGAAAGTCAGTAAGTTCGAAGCAGTAAATTCAAGACTAATGGTATTAGAGCTAGATCTAGATGGAATGATCAATATAATACAGGTATATGCACCAATAGAAGGGGCAGACGAAGAAGAAATCTTAAATTTCTACACAGACTTGCAAAACACACTAGATAGAATTAGAGAAGAGAAAGACGAAATAATCATCATGGGCGACTGGAATGCGAGAGTAGGCAGAGATGAGAATAGAGGTTTAGGATGCATGGGGCAATACGGAGAAGAGACAGTAAACAGAAATGGACAAAGAATGATAGAGTTTTGCCAAACAAACGATCTCATAATAGGAAATGGCTTCTGGCACCAACCAATGGAAAATAGATATACTTTTGTTGCGGAATAAAGGGACGCCAAAAGCATAATAGATTATATAGTATATACACAGGAACTTAACGATAGAATACAACAGATCAAAACCATAATGGACGCAGAAATGGGAACACAACATAGATTGGTAACAGCAGTTTTAAAAGACTTGGACATAGCAATACATAAAGAAAAATACTACGAAAGAATACAAATACAGAGTTTAAGGAAGGAGGAAATAAAATTAAAATACCAAAAAGAAGTAGACGAGGAACTAACTAAACAAGAACAAATTAGTACGAACTGGACTTTAGAGAGAAGATGGCAAATATTTAGTGAAACAATTCATAAAATAGCAAAAGAGACATGTAAAACCAGAAAATACAACAAAAATCAACTTAAGAAAATTAGATGGTGGAACAATGAAGTAAGAGAAGCAGTTAAGAACAAGAAAGCAGCATGGAAAAGATTCAGGGAATCACAGAACCTACAGGATAAAGAAGAATATATAAACAAAAGGAATATAGCGAAAGAGGTAGTGAGGGATGCGAAAAGGAAAAGTTGGGAGGAGTTTGGCAGGGAACTAAACCAAACATACGATACAAACAATAGACAATTTTGGAATGTAATAAAAGCGTTGAAAGGAAATAAAAAGAAAAAGATAAGGAGTATAAGAAATATTGATAACGAACTTAAATCTGAATTACATGACATATTAGAAATCTGGGCAGACCACTATACAAACAAATTTGAGGATAAGAAAAGAGTAAATGAAGCTGAAAGCCAGAACGAATTACACAACAATGAAAAAGGAGAAGAGGAAATAGGGGAAGTACCACCGGAGGAGATAAATAGGGAAGATCTGGAAGTAGCGATGAAAAGCATCAAAACAGGGAAGTCATGTGGACAAGATGGCATTGAACCAGAGATGATAAAGTATTTAGGCGAGAAAGGAAAAGAATGGATTCTAGAGTTATACAAAGAAGCATGGCGGACGGAGAAAATACCAGAGAGCTGGCAAGAAAACATTATAATCCCAATACACAAGAAAGGCGACTCCACACGTTGTGAGAATTACAGGGCCATATGTCTACCCTCCACCTGTTTTAAACTATACACAAAAATAATTGAAAGGAAATTAAGGAAAATAATCGATACCAAACTGGCAGACGAACAAGCGGCTTACAGGACGGAAAGTCAAACAAACGACAATATTCAAATACTAAGAAATCTGATAGAAAAAAAGAAGAAAAAGGAAAAGAATTGTTTGTAACTTCTATAGACATAAAAGCGGCTTTCGACGCGATTCAGAGGAAAATAATATGGAGGTGCCTCAAACAGTTAAAAGTATAAGTAAAACTGATACGGGTAATAAAAAGCATTTTTAAGGATGTAAAGGGAGTGGTCAAGATAAATGGAGAGGAGTCAACAAGATTTAAAATGGAATTAGAAATAAAGCAAGGAGACAGCCTCAGTTCGCTATTATTCATAGTAGTAATGGATAAACTATTAAAAAACACCCGACTGAAAACAGCACATCAGACTGTGGTAGGATATAACAGACTACTGCCAATAAGAGTCGATTGCGTCATGTATGCGGAAGATATAGTCTTAATATCAGATACCCACAGAAAAATGAGAGAACTAACGAGAATATGGACTGAAGAAATAGAAAAATTGGAAATGGAGGTTAATACGGACAAATGTAAAACGATGATAATCAACAATAAAGCACGAGAAGAAGAAAGAAGAATAGAAATCAAAGGAAAAAATGTAGAGATAGTAACGACATACGAATAACTAGGCAGTGTAATATCAGAAGATGGAAATATGGACCTAGAGATAGCCAAAAGAACAAACAAGAGCGGAAAGATCTGCTTTGCATTAAATAAAACTATCTTCGGAAAACGAGAAATAGACATTAAAACCAAGTTACGGGTCTATAATACGATAGTACTACCCACACTGACATACGCATGCGAAACATGGGTTATACAGGAGAAGCACAAGAAGAAAATAATTGCCGCAGAAATGAAGAACTTTAGGAAAATAACTGGAAAAACCAAGCTGGATAGAGAGAGAAACGAACATATAAGACAAATGATTGAACAAGAACCGGTTACAAAGAAGATAGAAAAGAAACAACTGAACTGGTACGGTCACATACTGCGGATGGACCAAGACAGACTAGTGAAGAAAATTATGGAAACACTCAGGATTGGGAAGATAAGAAAAGAAAGACCTAGGAAAAACTGGCTACAGAATATAGAAGAATTGGGCAGACAACGAGGAAAGACGAAGGAAGAGATGGGAAGATTAGCAATGGACCGGAAAGAATGGAAAAAATAAATAGAAAATATTAAGGATCAAATGTCCGACACCCGATGGGTATATGGATACAGAAGAAGAAGAAGAAGAAGAAGAAGAAAACAACATATAGAGTGCTACCAAAATCAATAATAAAATATACAGGTTGTCATTTAAAAAAAAGTCGATGACGTCATAACTTTTAAAAGAAATGACAAAAGAAACTGAAAATCAACTGAAAATATTTCCTACGGTCAAAATCACTACACCTTTTCGAATTTTTTTTCATAAAAGTAAATATCAACGAAGTTAATGAATTTATCCGTTACTTTATTTCCACACTGTATAGTAGCGTTGCCAATAAAAATAGAGCAATTCTTAAAGTTACTATTTTGTACCTTTGTAACTATGGTTTTTATAAAATCCTGTTTATAAATAATAACTGAAACGACGGCAGGATCAGCTTCTTCCACAATTTTTCCGCTAAAACCGCAAAACTAAGATGAGCTGGTTATTGACGTGCAGACAGAAGCTCCAGTAAATATTGAATCAAGTTGAGTAAATTCTTCAAATTTATATAAATATGCTTTTAATATTTATAACAACATGAAAAAAATAATTCAATATTATGAGCGCTTTCTTATGCAGAAGCCGTTACTATGTGCAATGGTTGCTATGACGTAAAGTACCACTGTACTCAACGATTTTTAATGTAAAAATTTAGTATGTTATCAGGTTGAATGCGACAATAGTTATTTACATTTACTAGTGCGGTAGGTTGCGTTCTACAACGGAAGGATTAAATTTTTGAAGCACGACGCTAAGCGGAGTGCTTTAATAAAACCGAGCGCTGTAATATGCGTAACGCAGCGAGTATTGTACACATTTTTTTGGCAGACATATTGTTTTAAATGTTGTATATCAATTGGAGATTTTGCTTTCGAATATAAAAATCACCGTTGCCATCGAGCAAGATTACTTCAGTAAATTTTGCAGTTGACGCTTTAACGTCAAAAATCAAAGTCGTAAATATCAATTTTCATCAATTTTACCTCACCGAGTAGAAACACTAACTGTAACATCGTAGTTACGGGAGACGCCATCTGTGTATGAATGCGTTATTTACATGTTAGAAGGCCAAAAAATATTTAACACATACTATTATTTATTTTATTGACACTAAGTGGTGCTCTTTTCAATCGTTGTTCTGTAAGTTATAGAATAATTTGGGATGGGGCATTTGTTAATATTGAAGACTATTCAACTCATCTTTCATCTGTCAAAAAGAGACCAATGAAAATCCAAATTTTGACGTTTCTTGAACAATCAAAAAAATATCAAGTGACTATTTTAAACAAATGTAGTTTTTATTAGGAAAACTTAATTTTAATTTTCTGTTACTATAGAAATTGCGTAGCTTGTTGCTAGATTATCTGAAAAATAATTTGATTAAATAGTTTGGTTTCTTGAATAGTTGCTTGAATACAATTTTTAGTCAAGGTTAAGTAGAATATTTATGCGGTGGTATCAGTGCTCATGAGTCATGAACATTGCTCTTGGGATTAGGACTTGTGACTAGAGCACTCGTTCTAATCGTACTGAACCGCAATGGATATTCATGACACCACCGCAGTAATAGTCGACATAACTTTGACTATTCATGGCATTATAAATAAATATTTTCAGGATGTCAAAATCGGCAAACAGGTCTACAAAGATAAGATTAGATTAAACCAAATTTAAGATCAGGTAACTGTAACAAAGACACTCCGTAGTTCTGGAATGTGTTGGTAGTAGTTAGATAAGTAGTTAATCTATACTGCAACACAGTGTTAGTAATGTATAACATTCATTCATTCATGAGTTCAAAAATAAATTAAAAACTATTTGTACCTGTTTAGTAAATTATAAACAGCCCACGGGTACTAAACATTAGAGTAACATTGGTGACGAATACTCATGCATTGTTACGCCCAATTTATAGGTGCTGACACTGGTTATGCATACAGTTTGGTGTTCCAGTTCCAGTGCTGAAATTAAGAGTAACTGAATCAAACACCATTTTCAAAACGCTTGTTAAAGAATTTTCTAAAAATCTCTCATCTTTCAGCCTCTATTATTTTTTAAATTGTGTGGGAATTGCTTAAAATGGTTGAACATTCATACAAACGATACCGATAAACAATTCTGTTAGAAATTTCAACAAAGATGCATCTCTTTGGCAATGTTAGATTATGTCTTAATATAACTTTAGAAATTCCCTACACGATTATTGATTTATATATCGAACCATTACAAGTATATTGATTCTACAATACCGTTACTTAGTAGCACTCTGAATTTAGTTTTTACTTAAAGTGCCTTATCTCGATATAGTAATTTACGTTATAAGTCCGGTAAACGCAAGTTTACAGTAGCGAGTCCAAACGTTTCGGGACGAGGCGACGTAGGAGCCGAGTCTGGAATGTTGAGACGAGCTACTGTAAAAGTTTACCGGACGTATGTCGTAATGCGTTTTATTTCATACTGCAATTATTAGATTTTTACTTAAAACTACAAAAAAAATTTTTTTCAATTGAAAATAATAAATAGTTTGATTATTGATTTATTTCATTTGAGTCCGGTAAAATGTTTTACCGGATCTGTTTATTCCATTTGAGTCCGGTAAAATGTTTTACCGGACCTGATACCGTAAAGCCTCATTTTCCGGACTAAAATCATTAACTTAAACATGGGTTTTACGATGCCGTATGAAATAAAATAATTAACTTGTCTGAATCAGTTTTATGGAAATTGCTTTGCAAAGAAATTAAAAAAAAAATTAACGTACTGATTACGGAACTTATGTTTAAAACCCAGACAAACGCTTCCAAGAAGTTGCTTTTTCCATTAGTGGATACGTAACTGATTTAACTGTAAAATGTTAATTTACATGAAATGATAATTGAGTCACATGTTTGTAAAGTTTAGAAAATGATTAGTAAACATGATAAACGCAATAGTATAAATATTATTGCGATCATATCTTTAAATTGAGTTAAAAACACATACAATTAGTCCTTATAACAAATTTTAAATTATTTACCTAAAACAGTTCTTTGAATAGTGTAACGAAGCCGATAATTTTTAACCAAAAATAACTGTGACCCGTCAAATTTGAAATTTTTAAAAAGTGTTATTGTTTTTTATTTAAAATATTCAATACTTCTAATGCAATGCAAAGATTTTTAAAATTTTCAAATATAAATGTTGTAAGAAAACGTAGCACCGACGTATTTGAAGGAATGAAAATAATCTGCTTTTGAACATTGCAATTAGATCAAATATTTGTGTATTATGAAGCTCCTACATTGTTCAATATTTTCCATTTACAAATTTGCTCAAGTTAATATGAACATTTGCAGCTTACAAATACAATTTCTTAGGAAAGACTACAGTAAATTTAATTTAAAATAGGTATAGCAGTAATTGTAGAAAATGTGGAGTTATCATCAAATAAAAGCAAAAAGAAGTCTGGGAAGACCGAGAAAAATTGGCTAGGTACCGTTTAAGAAGCTGACCGCCGGGTACTTGTAGTAAAAACACAATCAAGAAGAAAATTACCTTTCAATAGCAAATAATTTCTAAAATCACTTTAAATTACGCTACTGGTTTTACATAATCTTTAAATAACCAATTTTATTCGACATAACGTATAGTTTTTCAAAAAACGTAAGCTACTTTGTGATGAAGCTTGTTCAAATAAAGAAATCTAGACGAAAGGAAAAAATATCAAATGCTTATTTATTAGTAGTGATACTTGAAGAAGGTGTCGAACTGTCCGTTACATTAACTACGATCACTTCAGAAAACTGCACCACCTACCTTAAGACGACTCCGGAGGCACCCACTTCACATCAAACAAACAAATCGTGAATTTCAGTTCTGGTATCTCTGTTATATATGAGCACTACAATGTTTCTTCGAACGGCTTTACGTATTAAATTGCGAACAGAATATAAACAGAAAAATCCTTGACATCTATTTATCAGTTATCAGTTGCATACGTCTACGTTCTTTGTAATTCGCCGCAACAGATTTTAGGAAGATTGATTGCTATTTCCCAATGTGATTTAGCTTTTTGTAGCATTATCAGAACGAAGTTATTCAGGAAATAATTCGGGATTAACCTTCCCAGTGCTATGGTATTTAAAGACTGATATGGGTCTCGATATTATGCAGTTCGGAGGTTATTCTGATTATATATCTTGTTTGTGTGAATAATAACACTATTAATGCTGCAATTATTGTAAACGTGAGTACAATTTATAATTTAATAAAGTTTTCTCCGATATTTTAACCTAAGAATTGCTGATAATATGTTATTTTCCCCCAAAAACTACTGAAATAATTGTCATTTTAACCTAAAAATTGCGGACAATCATCTGACATTGTCAGTCGTCACAATAAAGCTGTCAATCATAAAATTGCAAAAATTTCTATTTTTTGTAGTCATGGAATAAAATAATAGAGTACATAACTCGCTCGAAAGTGTATTGTACGCTCGTATTTTAAGTCACTCTGCTCCGCTACGCTTTTCCTCGTTTCTCAAATATACTCGCACGATATACGCCACTGTCGCAGCTCGTTATGTAATATAATTTATCTACTCCAGTGGGATAAGTAACGCATTACGTCACTCATTTGACACTATTTCAGTTACGTAATGAAGCTCATTACACCACTCAGATATGTAATGGTTTTATTACGCAACTGAGTTGTGTAATGACTTTATTACGTAACTGAGATAGTGTCAAATGAATGACATAATGACATTTGCCTACTAAAATATTTTTGAAAATGACAGATCTGACATTTCTCTTAATGCACTTTTCTCAATTTTAGGCAGTCGTAGATAAAATTTTGTACAATACATGTGTGATAATGCATCATTAATATACTTGTGTGCTTACACACACTTATATTAATGATGCTGTTATCCCACTTGTATAGTAAATAACTATTATCTACTCCAGTGGGATAAGTAACTCATTACGTCACTCCTTTGACACTATTTCAGTTAGGTAATGAAGCTCATGTAACAACCCCGAAGAAATTGCGTTTATAATTATAAATCTTATAGATTTTAAGTTGTCATGTGGAAGAATAAATTGCAGCCGCCTCTGCAATGAAAATTCATTTATTACAAATGCAAAAGTTCATTTGGTAAGAACACATTGTAACAGAATAAGAAGCGATCGTATTACATCCGGTGCGGGTAATCAAAACTCGTTAACACGTTCAGGAAATTAAAAGAAAGCAAAAATAATGTCGAAACAGCAGTCATGCGCAAATCGTAGCTATCGTAGCGTGAAATTTGCATAGTCTACAATTCCGATAGCTGCCAAGAAGAAAGCCTTTTGGGCAAGCTTACAAAACGGGAGAGTACGAAAGACATTCGTTTTTGTCCCGAAGGAAAATTACCTTTTGGGGAACGCGGGTTCCCACATGAACTAATTACCGGCGAAAGCCGCTTTTGGCGTACGGCGCCTTGGCGCGTGACGCGCGAAATAATCGAAGTCAAAATTGAAAGTTCTATTTAAAAATTGATGTGAGCAAGTGTAGTGACAAGCCACTCAAAATTAAAGGAATATCAATGAAACCAGGGGCATTCAAGTAACATCCTAACACTTTTCGAAATCCATAATACTTTCGGGCGTACCGCAAATAAATTAAATTAACATTCACCCTCCAAGTTCAACCAACGGCACTTGGACGAAGGTCAGTCATTTATGGTATTTATTTAACCAACTAGAAGCAGGGCTGCTATGTTTATTCTTTCCTTCCAAAGTAAATTAAGCATAATTTTGATCAATCCTTTTAACGAAGCTACAGTTAATTAACCATTGATCAAATAGGGTAAAATTTGTTTGTACTTGATTCGAATTTTTAACTTCTAGCCAATCACATACGACTATGATAGAAGTGTTACCATTTTTTTTACGTGGTAAACGACTCATTATGTCAATTGATAAACATTGAAAGGGGTATAACATTTTCTTATTTTTCCCCATTAAGCCAGGTCTAGCAAGTTGACTAGCTTTACTAGCAGCGTACGTTTTACAATGGCGTACGTAACGGATGACATCGGCACGCATTTTAGGCCAATAATACTGTTCAGAAATTTTACAAAAGGTCTTATAACCACCTAAATGAGCAGATGTAAGGCTATCGTGAAAAAGTATATAAATTTCAGCTCCTCGAGAACGAGGCATCACTTGTTTCCATTCCACTAAATTGCCAACAATGGCGTGACCGTTGGGAACGTATTTAAAAAGTCTATGATTATCAATTCGCCAAGTGGGAAATTGATTAGGGCTCTGACTAACGCGTTCAAGCATTTTTATGTACCAAGAGTCTAAGTCATCATCAACAAGATCTAAAACGGAAATTTGAATAGGAGCTCCGGATAAAGCATCGTGAACTACATTATGTTTGCCCTGACGGTGTTGAATTGTAAAATCGTATTGTGACGGACGAACACTCCAACGAGCTAATCTGCCCGTGGGGTCTTTCACAGTAGTAAGCCACAATAAAGAATAATGGTCAGTTAATACGGTGAAAACTTCTAAGTTATTTATTCTTTTGTGGGTGTTTTACTTAACCATAACTCAACAGTACAATCCCCTACTTGCAAATAGTGATCTACGGGTTCAAACCAACCCCTATATCACACAAACGTGGCAGCACGTTAAACTGGTAACCCGGGGGTGACAAAACAACCTCCTGGGTGATAAATGGTGGCAGGTGGTGCTTACATAACTCGTGCTGCGCACTCGTTTGTAACTTACACACACGTATATTAATGATGCTGTTATCCCACTTGTATAGTAAATAACTATTATCTACTCCAGTTGGATAAGTAACTCATTACGTCACTCCTTTGACACTATTTCAGTTAGGTAATGAAGCTCATTACACCATTCAGTTATGTAATGGTTTCATTACGCAACTGAGTTGTGTAATGACTTCATTAAATAACTGAAATAGTGTCAAATGAATGACATAATGACATTTGCCTTCTAAAATATTTTTGAAAATGACAGATCTGACATTTCTCTTAATGCACTTTTCTCAATTTTAGGCAGTCGTAGATAAAATTTTGTACAATACATGTGTGATAATGCATCATTAATATACTTGTGTGCTTACATAACTCGTGCTACGCACTCGTTTCTAACTTACACACACGTATATTAATGATGCTGTTATCCCACTTGTATAGTATATAACTATTATCTACTCCAGTGGGATAAGTAACTCATTACGTCACTCATTTGACACTATTTCAGTTAGGTAATGAAGCTCATTACACCACTCAGTTATGTAATGGTTTCATTACGCAACTGAGTTGAGTAATGACTTTATTACCTAACTGAAATAGTGTCAAATGAATGACATAAGGACATCTGCCTTCTAAAATATTTTTGAAAATGACAGATCTGACATTTCTCTTAATGCACTTTTCTCAATTTTAGGCAGTCGTAGATAAAATTTTGTACAATACATGTGTGATAATGCATCATTAATATACTTGTGTGCTTACATAACTCGTGCTACGCACTCGTTTGTAAGTTACACACACGTATATTAATGATGCTGTTATCCCACTTGTAGATTATATAACTATTATCTACTCCAGTGGGAAAAGTAAATCATTACGTCACTCATTTGACACTATTTCAGTTAGGTAATGAAGCTCATTACACCACTCAGTTATGTAATGGTTTCATTACGCAACTGAGTTGTGTAATGACTTCATTACCTAACTGAAATAATGTCAAATGAATGACATAATGACATTTGCCTTCTAAAATATGTTTGAAAATGACAGATCTGACATTTCTCTTAATGCACTTTTCTCAATTTTAGGCAGTCGTAGATAAAATTTTGTACAATACATGTGTGATAATGCATCATTAATATACTTGTGTGCTTACATAACTCGTGCTACGCACTCGTTTGTAAGTTACACACACGTATATTAATGATGCTGTTATCCCACTTGTAGATTATATAACTATTATCTACTCCAGTGGGAAAAGTAAATCATTACGTCACTCATTTGACACTATTTCAGTTAGGTAATGAAGCTCATTACACCATTCAGTTATGTAATGGTTTCATTACGCAACTGAGTTGTGTAATGACTTCATTACCTAACTGAAATAATGTCAAATGAATGACATAATGACATTTGCCTTCTAAAATATTTTTGAAAATGACAGATCTGACATTTCTCTTAATGTACTTTTCTCAATTTTAGGCAGTCGTAGATAAAATTTTGTACAATACATGTGTGATAATGCATCATTAATATACTTGTGTGCTTACATAACTCGTGCTACGCACTCGTTTGTAACTTACACACACGTATATTAATGATGCTGTTATCCCACTTGTATATTAAATAACTATTATCTACTCCAGTGGGATAAGTAACTCATTACGTCACTCATTTCACACTATTTCCGTTAGGTAATGAAGCTCATTACACCACTCAGTTATGTAATGACTTCATTACCTAATAACTTTTCTTTCCTCTATTTTGGTCCAAGTGTCCTTTGACATCATTCCTTTCTTCTCTCCCTATTCAGACCTACCGTTTCTGCCGCTAATTCTCTCATGATATCTTTATATATTTTCCATAACCTTTCGATTGACAGCTGCTTTGGATCTTGTATAACCTCATATTTATTTTTTAATTTTATTTGAAATTGTTTCCTTACTTCATTGTCTTGCATAAGCCACTTTGATTTAAATTTAGTTCTTCTCCTTCTTTCTTTTCGCCTCTCTTTAAGTTGATTCGGAGTTTTGATCTCACTAGAGCGTGGTCTGATCCGATATCTGCACCTTGCATGGCCCTTACATCCATTAAAAAATTTCGAAATTTCCTGTCAATAGCTACATGGTCTATCTGGTTTTTGTATTTACCTCCAGGAGAGGTCCACGTTACGTTGTGTATTACGTTGTGTGTAAATAGACTGCCACCTATAATTAAATTGTTAGTAGCACAAAAGTTTACAAATAGTTCTCCATTCTCATTGATTTCCCACACTTCTTCCTTGCCCATTACTTCTTCTCTTCCGGTATTATTTCTTACAATTTTTGCATTTATATAGCCCACGAGGATCTTTATATCTTTTTGATGTTTTTTCCTTATATCATCATAAGCTTTCTGTAACTCTTCACAGAGCGTGTCCTTTTGTTCTTGTGGCAATATTTGTTGGTGCGTATAACACTACAATAATCATATTGAAAAATCTCGCCTTAAATCCTGCCCACATAATTCTTTCGGAAATTCCTTGCCACTCTAGAAGGGCTTCCCTTGCATCATTGTCCATTATCATAGCAACCTCCTCTTCGTATTTTGCTTCTTCTTCCATTTTTCCAGAATAAATAATTGTGGTGTCCTTTATTAATTTTAACTCTCCACATCGTGTCCATCTCGTTTCAGGTAGGCCTAGAATGCTTAGCTGGTAGTTATGCATTTCATTCACTATTTGGTGTTTTACTTATCTCGTACATGGTTCGTACATTCCAGCACCCTA
The DNA here is from genome assembly GCA_940337035.1 of Agriotes lineatus. NCBI lineage: Eukaryota > Metazoa > Arthropoda > Insecta > Coleoptera > Elateridae > Agriotes > Agriotes lineatus. Next base: position 77,773 of record CALNHX010004805.1, on the reverse strand, counting down.
TGTATTGCAGGGCTCTTAGATCTCATTCATTTTCTTTACTTATCTTATTACTTATTTTTCTTGTTTTCGTTTTATGCTGCTTCTGCCTTCTAACATTGCGGTCGTCGTCGTGGTGTCCGTCCAGCTTATCTGTATTTTGTTTTTTAAAATGTTGTAGCACTGTTCTCCATCTTCTTTCCTTTCCGTTTGTGGAGATCTTTCACTCACAGTTCTCCCTTTTTTCATTTCTTTGCTGTTGATTCATTAGCTGTTCTAATGTAAAACTTTCCCCATTTACCATGAGCTTGTTGTAATTTATAAAGGCTCTACACCCTGCCTCTCTAGCTTGCTTCATATGGCTAAGTAACATTTTCCTCTGCATTTGTACTGACCTGGAGTAGTCTTCGTTGATCCATATCGGTCTGTCTTTAACCTTTTTCGCTGCTTTGAATGTTTCAAGTTGCTTTGACATCGTTACAAAATCGACTGGTATAGGTCTGGTTCTGGTTTTCGATTTTCTTGTTTATACCCTAGTCATGCAATATTTTGTATTTCATTTTCAATGTTTATTTGAATTCCTAAATCCGTAAATAGGACCCTAACTTTCTCTTTCAGCTCTATATCTGGTTCATTCGTCTCTTCTTTTAAGCCTTGTATTATTAGCCTTTTCTTTCTAATCCCTCTTTCGAGCATTTCAGTTTTAATTTCTTGCTCATTAACCTGTGTTTTTAATTTCACATTTTCTACTTCTACCACTTTAACTTTGTTTTTAACGAGATCCAGTTCTTTTTGGAAATTGTCAATTTTATTTTCAATACGTTCCGACCTTTTGCTCATCTCACCTAATTTATTCTGAACGTCTTTTAGTATTTCTTCCATGATTGTCTTAAAAAGCTATTATTAGATATTATTTTAATTTATATATATTTATGTAATAGTTAAAAACCTAAGCGGCCTGTAAATGTAATCAAAAACGTATACGCCTATGTATTTAATCCAGAATTATCATACGACCTTTTTTATCTCCTGCCCGAGTGTTGATATCGCACCGTAAAATTCCTCTGTCAGGCAATTTTTGCACTTAATTCCTCGTGCAAGCACTTCACTTTCTAATTGTCTCACAAGACTAACTCTACGCACTTTCTTGGCCTAATGAACCACTATCATTTATTGATTAAATACCACTCAACCCTTAGTCACAATTTCAGTTTATTTTATAGACTTTCCGTGAAGTTTTTTAAAATTAACTACCACTACGTTTAGCACAACATACCCGCGTCGCGTACCTCACTCAACTACAAACAATATTAGATAATTTAAAATTAAAAAGTTTAATTTTAAATTAATTTTTACAAATTAGAAATAGAGGGATAAGCAGCACAAAATATGACTTAGCGAGCACCTTGCTTATTGCATAAGCTATAAATGTATCCTCATGTATGATTATACAGTATGTTCCACAGCATAGGGAAATTATGAAAAGATCAACTACTGATGTGTACATATTGAGGTAGGCTAAGCTATTTACCAGAAATGAAAACAATTTCAAATTAATTAGCATTAGCTATTTCTGACCAATCACATACTTTAAGGCCTACACAGCCATAGTTGATTGCTCAATAATTTTACAATGTTAATTGGTGAGACAAACTGTGTAAGTTAATTTCGCCCTGAGTTCCCACACAACTTATGCACACTTGTATAACTACATTTAGGCATGACATTTAGGTAGCACTAGTGACTTGTTTATCTGTCAGGTGTAGTTTGTTATCCGTTAACAATGTGTTACGTGTAATTTTACATTTAGATACAGTTAAGGATTGTTTGGATAATTTCTTAGCTTAAATACATTCATATAGTTAGATTCACCTGCATACGTTAGGTGTAGCTTTGGTTGCATACTCATTTTTGCAATTTTTGGGACTTTTGGAAAATCCTTGATTTTTAGGGAATTTTGAGTAACAGTTTTGAAAATTGTTTTGATAGTACGATTTCCGGCGACCATTTTTTTAAGTTTTCCTTTTTGGAGCTGCATGTGATCTTTTGGAAATTTTCACTTAAGTGGATTACGTAGTTTCCATTTTTCTTTGAGGAATCTGCCATCCAGAAATAGGAAATGGGTGTTATATTGCTAAAATGAATCCGATTGTATTGGGATAAATATATATTTCTGCAATTTACTTACTCGAGGCCACATTACAACTCTGGTATGGTAATTTATGGTTGCCGTTGAACATTTTTCGATAACGTCTCGTATTTAGGCCTCCTCGTCCTAGTTTGCTGTATCGTTTTTCCGATTTTTCGGGATCTAATATGCCTGTGGCATTGATGTTACTTGGCTAAGGCACCTGGAGCAACGATCCCATTCCAGTCCGAGCCCCTCAGCACATGTGGTAGTTCGCATGCAAGGCTTCTCCCCATGGTGACTGCACTCGACTACGTTTCTCACCTGCAAAGTTAGATAAAGGCCCGACTCTTTGGAGGTTATTCAAGCTGGTGGACATCTTAATAGCTATCCCCCATAGCTGTTGATGTAGCGGCCCTTCTGTGCACAATCCAGGTATCTACAACACCTAGTGTTATCTACCTTTTGGTGTTTATTGAACTGAAAATATCGTTCGTTATGGCACTATGATCTTTACTTTATGTAATGTACTTACCTAGGTATATGCTAGCGAAATTCATGCCGTTTTACATGCGGAATATTGTGTAACTTCGTTGTAAATCACGTGCAATTACTTTTGTGGAATATGATGTCATTCTATGCATTTAATATCTTTACGTTGGTAGTACTGCTTTGGTCGCGTTCAAGTTCCAAGTACTTGTCAGTGTTTTAAAATTTAAACTATTGCGATGGTCTCCGGGAGCATCAATTTGACACTTAACATAATATGAGCACCGTAAATACACCATTTTATGTGTATTAGCACTCCCCTAGGCGAAATGGTACCAATTCGAAGAGGTTCGCGACTAGATAGATTATTTACTTAATTAATCAAGCGATTTAGAACTTACTATTCTCCCGCATTCCGGTATCGCTGTTTTTAAAATATTTAAGTCACTATCGTAGTTGATACACGGGTACTCGAACGAATTGCGATTATCGTAGTTACATTTTCGACTTTATTAATATAAAATCTTGTACATTACATACCACTAAGATTACATCTACAAACTATTCCATTTACATACTATTATCACAGAATTGTGTTGCCTTTTCCAAGTATGACACAGAATTTTGAATGTGTACAAATTGTAAATAAATAACTAGGCTATTTCGAGTCTTGGTGTTTTCTGTCTTTTATTATTTTTTTTTGTGAAACAGCTAGTGGTTTAGGAATTTACACGGCCACCTGTAGGTTTTCTGGTTTGGACCGTCTCAAACCAGTGGCGCTTCCGGACAACCCACCCCATCCTGCTCAGGACCTAGCTGGCGAAAATTTTCTACACCACTCGACAATTTCTGAACCGCCGTGCTGTGTAGTAGCTATATTAATATTTTTTTTTGTTTTCCCTTTTTCTCTTATGTGCGTGTCTTTTCCCCCGTGTAGCAAGGTAAGAAAGTTGGCGCCCTGACGTGGGGCCTCGATTGAAGTAGGGAAAGGTCGGCAGTATAAGGGTGAATATATGCAAAGAGAACCAGCTGTTTTAGGGACTTCGTATTCGGCCTTGGTTTAATTTCAGGGATTTGTGTTATTATTTTATTTTGTTTTCTACTCGAATTGGATTTGAAATTCCCTTCGTGTCATTTCTACCCGGATTGGACTTATAACTTCTACGATGGATATAGGTCGACTTCTGAGCGATGAGTTGACGTACGAGTTACTCATACGAGGCTATCCTGTAGGAAACACGGTTGCCGATAAACGATCATCACTACGTGAAGCCATGTATCGGGAACAAGCAGGAACTTTAGATTTTACCTCAACGATTCATTTTCCAGCAGATCAAGAGCTGCAGAGATGCCAAGATAAGTTACAAGAGCTACGTGTTGCAATTCAAGAATTTGACTACACTAATCGAGACAATGAAGCTTTGAAAATCCGTTCTCGGTTGATCCATGTACAAGCACGTCTTCATCGAGTTAGTGGAACTAATGAGGAGTCAGAAATTAGAAAAACGAGGTTAATCGCTTTCAGCTATGAATTAGCCAGAGCTTTGGATCAACTCTATTTACAACATTCGACTGCAAGTAACTTTAACGTATCAACACCATCTCGAAATGTCAATAGCACTGTTCAACAACCATCGACTTCTATTATGGATGATCCCATCCCGCCACTGGAAGCTAATGCTGCTTCACTCACTGCTACTCGAGTTGAACAATTAATCGATCATGAAATTAGTCATGCTGGAGTATTTTCTTCCCCCAAATTGGATCAACATGTTACATTTGCATCACGAATTTAACCTAATGCAGAATTCCTGAGCTCCACTTCCCATCCAAGAGTGCAAGTGAACACCATCGTTGAGAACGAAGAAGAACGTCAGTTCTTAATGGAACCGTTAGGCAATTCATACTCGACTATGAAACCCAATCACCAACCATTTAGCTGTGGGTCCGGTGTACCTGAAAAACTTCGTAAGCTTAATTGGGAAACCATGCCTATACATACCTCTGCCAGTCCTTCGACTTCGGATGGCTATCGTCACAAGAATTATATTCCTGTAAGCAAATGGAACTTGCACTATGATGGAACATCGACTAGCCTGACAAGTTTCCTTGTGAGAGTGGAAGAGTTGCGTATTGCTCGTGGGTTCGACAAGCAACAATTATTCCAAGCTGCCGTAGAGATTTTTACCGGTGATGCCTTACATTGGTACAGGGCCGTTCGACATACTATTTTTACCTGGGATGAATTGGTAGATAAATTGAAAACTACTTTCTTGCCGCATGATTATGAAAACAATTTATGGGACGAGATTCGTCAACGCACTCAACATGCTAGTGAGAAGGTTGCAGTTTATATTGCTATTATGGAAAATCTCTTCAGTAGGCTGCCTAGACGTCCTTCTGAAATTACTCGTGTGCAACATATCAGAAAAAATCTTCAACCTTATTTGTCCACTCAGTTGGCTTTGCACTCTTGTTACACTATTGACGAGTTGATCCGAGTCTGTATGATTTTGGAGGAAGCACAAGTAGCCTCCAAGAAGTTTAAACCTCCACCATTAAATCCTGGACACCTGTTAGAACCTGACTTAGGCGTGCACAGGAGTGGGAAGAAACCTCTTCAGGTCTGTCCTCTGAATGAACCACCTTCATTAATTGACTTTTCTAGCGAGATTCCACCTACAACATCTCAATCTGTGAATTCCACCTCGGCGTTACCTACTTCAGTGCCAGTGGCAGCCATTACCTGTTGGAATTGTAGAAATACAGGTCACCGAGCAAACCAGTGTACATCCCCCATGACAAGACATTGCTGGAAATGTGGACATCCTGATGTGACAATCCGCAATTGTCCGAGGTGTTCGGGAAACGGCCAAAGGGAGCAGTAAGGGACCGAGAACTGTGCTCTAGCAATTCTGTGAAGTCGGTCATACAATCCAACGGAGTCAATACTTCTGTCTTAGACTATATCTTCGCCCAGCGAGAAGGGGACGAACGACCATATTTAAATGTGGGCATTATGGGAATACAACTTCAAGGTTTGTTGGATACCGGCGCATCTAGAACAATATTAGGAGGTCCTGGTTGGCAACTGATTCATAGGTTCGGACTAAAGACTTCACCCAGCCGCATTCCGAGTTGTACTGTAGCTAACGACCAATCATGCGCGGTACAAGGTGCAATCATGCTACCTATACAACTGGAAGATCGGGTCGAGACTATTAACTTACTGGTTGTGCCGGAACTCTCCCATCAGCTAATTTTGGGCATTGACTTTTGGCACAAAATGGGAATTATCCCCGATTTAAATACAGGTTGCTGGACGTTTTCTAAAGAGCCAACATTGCCGAACATCAATGCCGTGGTGGCTAAACAATTTTTGACTGCACCGCAACAGGAGAAGCTAAGTCAGCTCACCGAAAAATATTTTAATCAAATGAAAGGCAACATCGGGTGTACTACCTTGATTGAACACCAAATCATCACCGACTCTGAACCAATTAGGCAAAATTGACGAAGAGGTTCAGAAGATGCTTCGTGATGATATCATTGAGCCTTCCACTTCAGCTTGGTCTTCGCCAGTACTTATGGTGCCGAAGAAAGATGGAACCGGTTCAGGGATTTGTGTTATTATTTTATTTTGTTTTCTACTCGAATTGGATTTGAAATTCCCTTCGTGTCATTTCTACCCGGATTGGACTTATAACTTCTACGATGGATATAGGTCGACTTCTGAGCGATGAGTTGACGTACGAGTTACTCATACGAGGCTATCCTGTAGGAGACACGGTTGCCGATAAACGATCATCACTACGTGAAGCCATGTATCGGGAACAAGCAGGAACTTTAGATTTTACCTCAACGATTCATTTTCCAGCAGATCAAGAGCTGCAGAGATGCCAAGATAAGTTACAAGAGCTACGTGTTGCAATTCAAGAATTTGACTACACTAATCGAGACAATGAAGCTTTGAAAATCCGTTCTCGGTTGATCCATGTACAAGCACGTCTTCATCGAGTTAGTGGAACTAATGAGGAGTCATAAATTAGAAAAACGAGGTTAATCGCTTTCAGCTATGAATTAGCCAGAGCTTTGGATCAGGTCTATGTACAACATTCGACTGCAAGTAACTTTAACGTATCAACACCATCTCGAAATGTCAATAGCACTGTTCAACAACCATCGACTTCTATTATGGATGATCCCATCCCGCCACTGGAAGCTAATGCTGCTTCACTCACTGCTACTCGAGTTGAACAATTAATCGATCATGAAATTAGTCATGCTGGAGTATTTTCTTCCTCCAAATTGGATCAACACCAAATCATCACCGACTCTGAACCAATTAGGCAAAATTGACGAAGAGGTTCAGAAGATGCTTCGTGATGATATCATTGAGCCTTCCACTTCAGCTTGGTCTTCGCCAGTACTTATGGTGCCGAAGAAAGATGGAACCTACAGATTTTGTATTGACTTTAGGAAACTCAATAAGGTCACACGTAAGGATGCTTACCCAATACCATTTGTGTCAACGATCTTGGACCGGTTACGCAATGCAAAATATTTAAGCACCTTGGATGTAAAGTCAGCTTATTTTCAGGTACCTGTAGCCGAGAGCTCAAGGCCTTTAACAGCGTTTTCTATTCCAGGAAGGGGCCTCTATCAGTTTAAACGCATGCCTTTCGGTTTGTCCAATTCCCCGGCTACTTGGCAACGATTAATTGACGGCGTCCTAGGTCCCGAATTGGAGCCGCACGTCTTTGTTTACTTAGACGATGTGATCATCGTTACCGAAGATTTCGATCAGCATCTTCGAGTCCCGGAAGAGACGTTATCCAGGTTAAGTAGAGCAGGGCTAACTTTATCCCAAGATAAATGTCACCTTTGTCGTCCTGAGTTGCGATATCTAGGGTTTGTGGTAGATGAGCTAGGCCTTCATGTTGATCCAGACAAGGTCAAAGCTCTTCTGGAGATACCGTCACCTAAGAACATCTCTGAGGTTCGAAGAATAATTGGAACAGCATCTTGGTATCGGCGTTTTATTCCAGGGTTTTCATCAGTCATATTTTTTTTTCCCTTTTTCTCTTATGTGCGTGTCTTTTCCCCCGTGTAGCAAGGTAAGAAATGCACTATCAGTTCTGAGTTGGTTATTACTGTGTAAAAAGTGAACGATGGACCGTAGCTGTTCCAATACTGAACTAAATTAAGTTAATTTATGGGTAAGTGTAGTAGAATTAGGCTGCAGCAAGCCGACTTGACGTCGAACGGGACTATTGTAAAAACGATTAAAAATATTTAATTTTTATTGTCAATATTAGGTATCCTTTATCTAATAGACTTGTCTGTCCGGGACGCTGGTCCGTCCGGGACGCTGGTCCGTCCGGGACGCTGTTTCAGCAGCCAAACCGTAAGAGATAGAGAAAAAAGTTAAGAAAGTTATATGTTTGGAATGGTCAGGTCAGGTCAGGAACCGAATTTCAGTCACGTGACACTTCCGTCCGTCCGAGACGCTGGTCCGTCCGGGACGCTGTTTCAGCAGCCAAACCGTAAGAGATAGAGAAAAAAGTTATGAAAGTTATATGTTTGGAATAATCATGTCAGGTCAGGAACAGAATTTCAGTCACGTGACACTTCCGGTTTTCGATAAATCACGTGATTTCCGTCCGTCCGGGACGCTGCTCCGTCCGGGACCCTGTTTCAGCAGCCAAACCGTAAGAGATAGAGAAAAAAGTTATGAAAGTTATATGTTTGGAATGGTCATGTCAGGTCAGGAACCGAATTTTAATTTTAAAAATATTATTGTTTTTATTTAATACGAGTTCTATTTGAAAAACGGTTTTTTTTGTTTTATTAAATGAGACATTTGTCTCACTGGTTGCTAGTTATAATTTAAATGAACAGAAATCGCCTTTTTCAAATTCAAATCATACATGTCAAAAAAGTGTTTTTACTTGACTTGACGACCAACACTCGGCCGCTAAGCGGCCTCTTACTTAATAAGCTGTCTAGTCAGCAAAGCATCACTTTCCTGAATTTTATCTAATGTACTATGACCGCTTGCACATCAAAAAACGTCAATTTTACTTTGCCAGAACCCTACTTTTTATGAAAGTCAAAATTTTGTTACCGTAAAATTAAAATAAAAAAATAAAAAAATATGGCAATAATTATGTCTTCTTATCTACAAATATGAACAATTTTTAATTATTTTTTTTAAGGAAAAAAGCGCTGAAAGTAGGTAATACTTTTTAAGCTTTTTTATTGAAATTGCAAATTGTCCATTTGACAGTTGTAAATTCTGAAGTCCTTTTCGACCACATTTTGAGTTGCAAGATATCACTACCCAAGTAACAATTTAAGTTTTTTAATAAACTACAGGCCTTCCATAGGCACCATTTATAAAACCATTCATAAACCTATATTGCTGAGACAGTACAGCTATTAGGAGTCTAATAAACCCAAAAAGGGCCCAAATAATGACGTTCTGCAAGAGGTTGTCAAAGCTAAGGGTTTAAATCTGTTATACAACCTATTCTACTTATAAATACTTTAATTGGTTACTCTCTGTGTTATCTTGGAGAGTTTAATAAAACCTATAATAGGAGTATTTGATCTTAGATGATAGGTTGTATTACATTCTTAATGATGCTATGCATATAGCTAACTTACTCTTGATTAATGACAACTATAAAACTATTTTATCTACTAGCAACATAATATTGTACATTTTCGTCATAGAAACAAAATATGAAAAGCTTCTCATAACTCCCAAAGGACTTGTCAAATTATTTCTCCTTCAAATTCATGGTAACAATGCAACTACAATTAACGTCTTAGCAACCATACAATGAGGCAATCCTTGATGTTACTTACATATTCTAATTTTAAATGTCATTATGATATTTTTAAATTTCATACTATTTTTACGAATATGCTAGTAGATAAAATATTGTATGCAACACGGGAGATATTCATGTTCTTTACCTTCGGTTGACTTACTATAACACATGTCAACCTCAGGGAAAAAACATATTCATATCTCCCTTAATGCATAAATATCTATTATTTTAAATTATTAATTCTCAGAACATTTTAAGTTACTATTGCATACGGTAAAGCAAAAATGTTTTACACTTAATAGCAGCCATATATCTTAGAAGTTTTATGCTTTTTTATATTTCCTCTGTAGTCAGTAAGTTTATAAACTACAGTAGAACTCGGTTATAACGAATTCCACGGGACCGCTATATTTGTTCGTAATAACCGTTATTCGTTATACCCAAGAAGGTCATAATTTGAGCAAATTTCCAACTTCCGTATAATTTCTACTTTTTCGGAAACCGATAAAATTTTCCGTTTGACTCCCGACAATTTTCCACAACTAGAAAATGCGTAGGTACATACGGAATGTCAGTAAAGGAACGACCAAGATACATCCACTTGAAGATTTTTGTAACTCTTTTTGTTGCGTTATAGGCCAACGTCTTATAGCTATTGTATTTTTAATCCTGTAAAGGGTTTTGTTAAATGCAATAGCTAAGACGTGGCTATGACGCAACACTTTCGTTTTGCAGAATGCGATAACAGAACTGAGCCATAACATCGGGCGAAACCCATTATCGCTTTTCGAAGAACTGGATCCTGCAGGTAGCTGCTGGATTCTAAGAAAAACGGAGTTGCTTACAATGCCCACTATCTCGCGCTATTGTACAGAGTGCTAGAAAGAGCTAGAGAAAGTGGCCTACGAAATTTAACTGACCACTATTTTCCTAGAAAACCTTCCTTATTATAATGTTGCCACAACAAAATACCTAATATCTTTCAGTTACATTTTATTAGGAGATGAAAAGGATCAGTTCTGAGAATGTATTCTTAAATTTTGGTTCGTTATTCCCGTGAAACGAATTCGTAATAAACATGAAATACATGCATTAAATCAAATGTAATTCAAATATACCTTCAAAATTATTCGTTATAAACGTGAATTCGCTGTAACCGTGATCGTTAAAAGCGAGTTCTACTGTACTTAAATGCGCTATGTATTCTTAAAAATTTCAAACGACAAACAGTTTACTGATGAAATTTTTATAAATAGCTATAAATTTTACCATCCCCCTCAAAAATTTAAAAAATTTATACATTTTATAAAAAATTATGTATTTTCAAACCATCAATATTTTGTTTATAAATGTTATAAAACTGCATTAATACATCTCGTATGTAATAAAGCGACATAAAAATGAGTGGAATCAATGTGTTTAAATGCGTTTTACCAAAACATTGCCCAAAATGGTTGATCCATTGTTTAAATAGAACACTTTGGAAAAATGGCGGCTTTGGGTATAAAACCATTATTCTTTAGTTAAATAATTCTTAAGATGCTTAATTCCTATACAAGTAATAAATAAGTTAATAAATATTTGAATAAGAATACTTAGACTCCATCTAGTTACCTATACGGTCCTGTAGGCCTGCATAAAACAGTTTGGATTTCATTAAAGACATATCACCCTGTTTAAAACTCAACCATTTTATGTCAGAACTTTCATAAAACTGATTAGTTTCAATGTGGCTTTATGATTGTTGTTCATGTTTGCCTCCTAAATTTCTACCTAACCTATAAAAATCATTTAGTAGTCTTTGCCTGTGTGTGGTAAACAACTTAGATCAATATTTATACGCCGTTTGTGTTCGAGACCATGTCGAGAACATTAAAACTGTGCAAACCATTGAAGATGTCGAAGTTTATTTATCGATGGTCAATATGGGAAGAAAATGGGGTACTAAGGTGGCCTAATAAACCTAGCAGACTTGTTGACAAGTTAAGCCACCAAGAGTCTGGTTTGTCTGGGTGCTCTTACTAATTTTCAAATAGCTTATTTTCATCTTCCTTTTAAAATGGCCACTATTTTTTTCCAGTTACCAATAGCTTCTAATTGTGACATAATTTTATACACTTTGCAGTATGCAGCCACTAATGTTTGCCACTTTCATAACCTGTTTTTTAAGAACTTTTAGTTTTATTTAAGTACATTCCACACCAATAAGACTTGAGAAGCATTTAATGAACACATTATTGCTTTATTGTGCCCGTTAACATGGTTACAATTTCTTAAGTGTAAAATGTTTTAAAATAGGACTTATGATACCTACAAGAATATTTTGTAAATAATTTTTAAAACAGTTTTAAGACATCACAAGTTTATATCTAAGCGATTAAAGCAAATTTGTCGTCGAATAATGTATCAAAACCAGATAGTTTTATAAAGTACAGTGAACAGTAATAATAAAACGTCTACAAAACTATAAGTAGAAAAAGACCAAAAGGCTTTATGATTCAGTTTTAAAGTACACTACAAGGCTTTTTAATAAATATTTATACTCTAGAAATATATTTACCCTTCAATAAACCAAATTTAAAACTAATTAATCTACAAACATCCTTCATAAAACCTCTATAAAATAAGAACCATGCTAAATAGCATTTAAATTGTTACTTGGGTATGCAAAAAAATAACCTGTTTAACACGTATGAAAGCATTTTTTTATACTCATTTGATTGATACACTCCGGGTTGGACGTCGTGCATCAACCTTTAAACTCGTAAAAAACTATTCTGTCATCACTAGTTGTACAAATAATTATTACAATGGGTAGTTATAAATAAAATTAATTGGCAATAAGTGGTCTGCCATATTCATAAGATTGCTGATATTTATTTCATTTAATTTCCTGAGTAATTTAAAATAATATTGCTATTCTTGGCAACCTCGGTGGTTGAGTGGCTTGTTGTCTGCTTAGCAACCAGGTGGACATGGGTTCAAATCTGGCCGTAGCCGAGAATTTTCTCGGAGCGGCAGTGGATTTGAACTCATTAGTTAAGTTAGATGTACGTTGTTGTGTGTGTGGTATGTTTGCATGCGGGGGAGCGTAATGTAAGTCGCGTGCGGCGCATTACCTCCGTCGCACTTCCCGCGAGGTAGGAATAGTCCTCGACACCGAAAGGTAAAAGAGGCTATAGATTATGAATGTATGAATGAATGATTGGTTATTCTTACCATAATCTTGAGCCAAATAGGGCAAAGAAAAGCTACATCATGTATACGTATTTGATATATTGAAGTATTTATAGATATATTGTTACATATTTTTAATGGATATAATTAATTGGTCCATGAGCTAGAAGAGTGTACTGATAAAAGAGTACTTGTATCAGTAATATTATCAAGAAAACTAAATTTAGAATTTTTAGAATTTAAATTTGGCGCCATCCGTTACCGCTGTCAGAATGTTCATGCACGCCACTAATCCCAACTGCTACCTCTTTGAGGTAGGTCAGCTAGATTTGCGGCCCAGCTAGCCTTGACAAATACTCTCTCCAGACGTCCAGATCTTTTCTTCTCCACGGTTCTGCCCATCAAATGCAATATGGCGATTAAAAATCGTCGCTGCAGACACGGCATACAAAAAAAACCCTTACTCCTCCACCAGGAATCGTAACCATCGCTATTTTCCAGCTTTATTATCTTCTGAGTTAGACACCAGGTTCGTATATTAGTAGCGCTCATAGACTTTCTCGTCGCTACCATTTCATTTGCTTTCTTTTTGCAGATAACCACATATAAATGTGTCACCTCGTAGATTTGCCTTAGCTTATTGCAATTATAGAATTTCATCTTTGCTGCTTTCGATTGACCGCTCTTAAATAAAATAAACACAGGTAAGCGTCAAAACCTTTTAATTACTCTCGCGACTCAACTCTTAACAAAACTTTTTATGAAAACAGCTCAGGGCCGGACTGGCCCACCGAGAAATTTTTCGGTGGCCTGCCCCGAATTTAAATTACAAAACATAGTTGTTTATTCATTGCATCATTTTTAACACAATAATTGCTTATCAAAATATAATCATATAGCCCGCGCCGCGTCACACGCCTGTGCCCTCATTGGGCTGGTTTTCATAAAGAAACAGCGCTTAGACACAGAGTACTTATTGGCAGAAAGTGAAGAGTGGGAGAAAATTTTATCTCTACTATGTGCTATTTTTATATTTCTACCAATCAGCAGCTTGTGTCAAAGCACCAGTTTCCGCGTGAAAATCCAACCTTAAATATACTGAGCCAGAACGGGATCCAGGCATCCGCATCCGCATCGTCTCGTGTCTAGGCGTAAGTTCTAATAAAAAGTTATTCTGCTGTATGTTAAACATTACGGGAACAACGATAAATTCACTGCTAGCCGGGGGTGGATAAATTAATTTAGGAAAAGACATGGTATACGTTTCTTAAAAATTTTCGGCGGAAAACTTTCTGCAGATGAAACAGCATTAACCCGTTCACTGCCAAATTCGCAAATATTATGAAAGAATGTGATCTAAAACCTGAACAAATTCATAACGCAGATGAGTCTGCCCTTTTTTGGAAATTATTGCCTGATAAAACCTTTGCTCGTTGAGGTGAGAAAACTGCACCTGGACGTAAAACTAGCAAGGAACGAATAACGTTTTATTGCACTCGTAGAAACTCTGGACTGCATTGCGAATATGGAAAATATGGATGCAAAGGCACGTTTACACGCCAAAATGTATCGGAATTTCCTATTGGAATATTGTACTATTCTGACAGCCCAAACATACCTCAGGGTATTTCACAGCACAACCCCACTTTCAAAATACTACTGGTATAGATAGATTTTCTGAAGGTACAGCAAATGGTGAAAACCACTACTAATACCAAGAAAAACATATCAAGAAATTTCCAAAGCATAAAGTTTGCAGCAGATAGTTTTGTAAATAGTTAACTTGTTGCTTCAAGACAGTGCAAGCGAAACAGTGCAAGAACTTCGTATGGAATCTGAATTACCTGTTATTCGACCAAAGACTATAAAAAGAATGCCTGGCGAAAAGGCCTTTGATGAACACATCATTGATGCAACTAAACATTTTTAAATTGAAGTGTATAACACTGTAATAGATAGAGTTGTAACGAGTTTAGAGACCAGGTTTTCTAAACACGACGTGATCTATTCTGAACTAGCTTTATTGGACCCTAAAAACTTTACAAAAATCAAATCAATCCAAGATCTACCAAAATTTGAAAAAGTTGTTGCAATTATCGATAATATTATTTACCCTACCATCACAGCTGATAATATTAGAAACGAATTATTTGACCTTTCTAGCAAATGGGACAGTTTACGATCTAATGTACTAGACGAATACAGCAGTATATCGCTAGATGCTTAAATACAGATGATGCTTATGCTTCCGACGATGACAATTCTAAAAATGACGAAAAAAAAGAAACGGAGGAAGGCAGTAGTCATCAAACAATTCATAAGTTTTGCAAGGGATGTCCTTGCTGCGTATACCAGATGCTTTCAAAGTAAAATTTTTATTCAAAATTTTATTCAAACATGTTTTTAACTTATAAATTTCATCTTACTGTGTCAACCATTCAAGTTGCATGTAAACGAAGCTTTCCGATTTTCAAATATTAAAAAACCGTATGTCTCAAGATTATCTAGACTCTTTAATGTTGTTGACGTGTGAAAGAGATATTTTAAGTAATTTGGCCAAAGAAAAATAATAAATTTGACTGCTGAGAAGAGAGAACTTCTAAAAAAATTTACTCTTTTAAATACATACATAATATTCTACTGGGTTGCGATTGAAATTTTTTTATAATGAGTCATTCAGCTATTGTCGTTTTTAAATACATTTTTGTGCATAAAAAACAAATTGCATTTTTTTCACTTTTTCTTCTTTGAACTGTGAACATTTTAATCAAAGAGTTAAGAGTTATTGACAAATTTGCTGTGCCGATGCTCAAGATCGATGTATGGATTTCTCTTAAAATAAAACAATGTTGTTGAGTTTAATATTGCGTCTGTAAGAGTCAATACTTTAATGTTTTTCTCCCGGGGTGGGGGGGGGGGAATTCTCTCGGACCACCTTCCCAACTTTATTGGCCCGCCTCGTCATTCTATTCCCGACCTAAATGTTTTCGTCAGTCCGGCCCTGAAACAGCTCTGTCATTTGTATTTTAAGGTACACAAATCAGCTTGTTAGCCTATACTAGCAAAATTTAGAAAGAGACGTGCAGTAACTGCAAGTTATTGAAAACAAATGCTATCGTATTAATTTGATTGACTGCTAAGTTGTCCTTACCGTTATTATTAATTCTAAATTATACAGCAAACACACTATTTTCTAAATTAACTAAAAAACACATCTTATTTTACTTTCATTACATACGCTTTAAGCCATTCTGAATGAAATTGTATAAATTACAAAAATCTGTCAGTTTGACAAATAACAACAATCTAAATATTACTATTTACAACATTTATCCAGTTCATGAGCCTAAATAAATATTAAAAAAGTTTTTTACGCCTATATTTGAATCTAATTAGCATCATTTTTGATTTTGGAGGTTTTCACTGCCATTGTTATTATGTAACAAACAAGTTCAGGGATTGGACCGTGTCATTAATGAGGTCAAAGAATTTAAAGTTTCTCCCACTTTCGTAAGAGGGTTCATCAGGAGGAAAGCAACAGAGTACGGTAACTCAACATGTAAACCGCGCTAGTGGCGAAACTCTTTCGCAAGAAAAGGGATAGAGGAGCACGGTAACTCAACGTGTAAACCACGGCAGAGGCGAAACTCGATTAACTATCGGAAGAAGAAAGGCGAGAATTTATAAGCAAGTGTCGTTGCGGTTGAGTGACGGTGGGCGGGGATTAGAAATAAACACTTTCCGCATCGAAAGATCAGGAAAACCTTAGTCTCGATTGATATTATTAAGGTGTTTGTAAATCTCAATGGCTTCGCGAATCTTTCTGCTAAATAAATCTGCAGATAATAGAGGTTTCTTCAAAGAAAGATATAATGGCCGGTATTGCGTTGGTGATCGACGATGGCTGATGATGAAACGAGACCCGACTTGAGGTAGCGCTGGTGTTCAGATATACGTGTTTTTGTGGAACGTCCTGTTTTACCAATGTACACAGCATTATAATACTAAGGGACTCTATAAATACGTGTAGATGACGTTGTTTAATTTATCTTTTTGCGAAGAAAAAACCTGTGAGACTTTACCCGGAAGTTTAAATGCTGTTTTGATGTTTTAGTTTCTAAAAAACTTTCCTACGCGATCTGTGACTTAGTGGGGAGAAAGGCTATTTCTGCGGGAGGATCGGTTTTTTTGAGGTTTGGGTAATCGTGGATGAAGATGGTAATTGACGGCAGACTGTATATACCTAGGACGGTAATAGTTGTTCCCGAGAGATTTCCGAATATGATTCAATTTAGTGTAGATATTATCGGGTTGAGATATGAAAACAGTTGTTATGGGCCAAAAGTCACTTTTCGTATTAATTTAACGATTTGCCTTATCCCTGCCTAATTCAAGGCACTTTGCACATTTCGCTCTAACTATTTACCCTATAATAGCCTAGTTTGAGTTACCCATTTCCTCGAGTAAAGTCACTGCAGATTAGGCCTCACGTTGTACGCGTGCTATGTTGGTTGCAGATGCGATTTTTCTGCAAATTTGGAATTTTCTGGGCCTAGCTGTCAAATTATGATTGGCCATTTTGAGTTGTCAGAAGATGGATGTGGTGAAAGGCATCTTTGGTTGATCGATGCACGAATATTTGTAATTCGGTTTTGTCACGCTCATCCTAGCATGAAAATGTATATCTTGGTGTGAAATTGGTCTGGGAGACGTCCCCCGACGTTTTTGTTGTGATACATTTCAAGCACGGATTTTTGTCCGGAATTCATCTGACAAACACATGTAACTACTTGGGCGATTTGGAGCATAACATCTCACGGTATGCTATTTTGACAATTACTGGTTATATTTCTAAGGCAGAATGTTGTCCCTTTTAGCTCCCTTTTGGTACGGGCGGTGAACGCACTCAGCTCCCTTTTGGTACGGGCGGTGAACGCACTCAGCTCCCTTTTGGTACGGGCGGTGAACGCACTCAGCTCCCCTGTGGTACGGGCAGGGAAAGCACTCAATTCCCCTTTGGTACGGGTGGTGAACGCACTCAGATTAGGAAGCAGTCCTTTGGTATGAACTAACGCATCTCTGTTGGTGAGCGGCGAGTTTGTTCATGTGGCGCAGGAGCTTTTCGAGGCGTTTGGTTGATGGATTTGGCCCCTCTTGGAGAGCACTCTCTCCAGGCAGTTGCTGCAGTCGGCTGGCTGTGAGTTTGGGAGATTTCCAGTCCCTAAAACAGGCTAGCAGATTTACTGGCCCGAGATCTCTGCGTTACCTGCGATGAAGCCCATTGGAACACCTGGCTTCCTCGACATCGTGCAGTAGGCCTCCGATTTAGCACGTTCGTCACCTGGTGCAGCCAAGGTCTGTCTTTGCAATTTCCTTAAGCGTTCTTGTGCAGTTTTGAGCTCGACCAACTTAACCTGTGTTATAGGCATGATTTTAATGTGTGTGTAATTATTCATTGTAGCGCTTTGTGCTACGGCCAGATTTTGATAAGCGAATTAACTTACTTTAATGTTGTGATAACTCACCTGTCTAAAAGTAAACCTATTTTGTTGTTTACATCTTTATATTTGCAACTTGACATTTCGAGCCTCCATTAGAGGCTGTGTCTAATGTAGGTGCGTAGGGACGATAAGGTTTCCCTTATGTAAATTTTGTAATAGCAATTCTTGCATACGCCCATTTGAACGATTTTAGACTCGATCTCAGTGGAGAGATCCGTCAGTCGGTTGAATTTGGCTTAGTGCGGCCCCATTTTGCAAGAAATTAGCGAAATCAGTCCGATCGTTGTTTAAGCAATTACGCCCCTTCAGGGCGAGATTTAATTAGCGTGTTTCGGGTAATTTTGCGCCCCTATCAACCAAGATCTTGGGTAACAATGGGATTTGTGTACATTTGATTACTAGTACAGTTATGTATTTTTGCAACTGAGGGTTTAGCGTTGATTTCAACTTGACAAACAAAGCAAAACCTTAACTACCGCTTAAATTTGAGACGCGTTTGGTCATACATGCGAATTGCTACGATCTACGACTTTATTTATTTAATCTGGTGAGTTTAATCTGTGATAAATTTTTCGATATTATTATATGAAATCTGGTTTGTGATATTTGTTGTTGTGATATACTACCAAGCACTGTTAATATTTTATGAATGTTAATATTCTATTAAATTATATATACTCGTTACTTATGCCTGCGAATTTGATTTGTGTGTCCTTGTCGCTACCTCTAATTTTCAGGATCGCTTAGTAGCACCTTCCGTAGTGTCTGGTTTGATGATTAGCAAAGTGCTGGGTTATGCTACTTGGCGCCCATAAATTACTCACCGTTTCAGCTTACGCTTTAAGTCTTCTGTTCGACCCACGACCAGCTCCGGCTGAGAATCCGGTAGCCTTTGCTACTCCTTATTTTATAGTCAGAGTTTTGTAACAAGGAGTTAATTGGCGCCCATTCGTGGAGCGTGATTTTGTTTGAATTCGCTTGGCTTGGACTTGTGTTATATATTTTTTTTCCCTTGCTGTGCTCGGAATATTTAGATATATAGTTAGAATTAGTCTTGGTGGTATGGTATCTATATTGCATGATAGTTATATAGGTTTTTTTTGCATGATCTCCCAAGTGCAGGTAGTTTAGGAACGTGACATCCAATATTGTCGTTAGATTTGTGGTGCGACGATTTATTGGAGATTTTGTTAGTATTTTAAGAAAAATTCTTGGTAGTTTTAGTCACTTTATTCGAGTGTGTATACAAATAGGCAACACACTAGTTTTGAGTATTAAATTAGTCATTTAGTTTCTTTGTTGAATACCCGAAAATGGACGTTGATCGCTTACTTGTCGATGAACTTGATTACGAATTATTGGTTCGGGGCATTTCTTGCCAAGGTAACGTCATGGAGAAACGCAAATTACTTAGGGCCCGATTTAGGATGGAGCGTGATGGTAATGTCAGTTTTCCTGAAGTCCACATTGATTACAGACAGGAATTGGAAGCATGCAGGGCTAAATTAGCTACCCTTGATGCAGAAGTCCGCATTTGCAGTTCCACCACAAAAGATAATAACTTCAAGAGATTACATACTCGTCTTCTACATGTTTATGGCCGCTTAGAGAGAATTGTTTCCACCGAGTTCTCTGCCCACCTGAAAAATGAAGCCGTGAATATTTGCCTTCAATTATTAGACGATCTTGAAAGTAGGACTGAGGATCGACAAGAGCTCGATTTAATTTCACTTGATGAACCGGATGCTGCTACTGATTTACCTCAAGCTCCCGATACTTACCGAGATTATCAGGAACAACCATCTCCACCAGATGTTCAACCTAGACGTAGCTCCAACGTCAACTTCAACCTCAATGCTTCACAGCAAAGAAGATCTTCACTTTTTCATAGCACTAGTATGGCTACATCGAGTCATGCACCCTCTGAACATAATTTCATTCCCGTCAACAAATGGAAGATGCAATATAATGGTGAAAGTGGCGTAACAAGCTTTCTGGAACGTATTGAAGAACTCCGAGTTGCTAGAGGAGTACCTAAGCAACATCTGTTTACTGCAGCCGTAGAACTTTTTACTGGTAACGCCTTAATCTGGTACAGATCTATGCGTGACACCATCAACAGTTGGGATGATCTCACCAAAGCTCTCCGAGAAACTTTCTTGCCGTGTGATTATGAAGCGACTTTATGGGACGAGATTAGAAACCGCACTCAAGGTGTGGATGAGCCGGTATCCGTTTACATTGCGGTTATGGAGAATCTTTTCCGACGCCTTCCTTCAGTGCCTTTGGAAACCACACGTCTCACTATGATAAAAAGGAATTTACAACCTTACATTCAATCACAATTGGCCTTACAATTTGTGCCCACAATTTCAGAACTCACCCGAGTATGCAAGATGATCGAAGACACTCGCGTACGAGCTTCACGCTTTCGAAACCCTCCAACAAATGTGAAGAATCTGCTTGAACCAGACTTAGCGTATCGTCGGTCACACTCGAACTTCAATATAGCTTCTGTAGAAGAATCTTCTATTGTTCCTGCCCTTTCAGCTTGTAACAGCCAACCTGTTGTGGATGCCGTCAATCCCATTGTTTGTTGGAATTGTAACCAACCCAATCATCGATCAATTAATTGCCCTCAGCCTAAAAAGATGCACTGTTATAAATGTGGCAAACCGAACTATACCTCCAGAACCTGTCCTTCATGTTCGGGAAACGCCAATCAGCGTTGTTAAGAGGCCGATTAGCACGCTGTAAGCATATTAAGGCCAACAAACGTGTTGTCGAATCTGAAAATTCTGTCTTTAAGCATCAAGCTGTACTCGACTTCATACTTAGTCATGCCGGTAAAGATGAACGACCCTACCTGAAGGTTTCGATTTTTGGAAATTATATTTTAGGCCTTTTAGACTCTGGAGCCTCTCGAACTCTCTTAGGTAGACAAGGCTGGGAGATGCTACAGAATTACTGCCGCCTCGATACTCAGCACATTTCTTCTTGTGTAGTGGCTAATGGTGACGAATGTATCAGTATAGGTACTACCACGATACCTATAACTCTTCGAAACAAAGTCTGTGTCATGGACGTTTTGGTGGTTCCTTCACTACCTCATTCGCTCATTCTAGGCATAGATTTTTGGCGTAAGATGAACATCATCCCTAACCTTCGTCAGGATGAATGGAATTTTGCCATGGACAATCCCAACGTTTTCGTCAATGCTATACAATCTGCCGAACATCTTTCTAGTGCACAGAGCCTTCAGCTACAAGAATTTATCGATAATACCTTTAGAGTCATGGGTGACAAGATCGGATGTACTCACTTAGTCCAACATGAGATTAGAACGCAATCTCCACCTATAAAACAGCGTTATTACCCCATTTCGCCGGCCCTCCAACAACATGTCGATAGGGAATTAGATAGGATGCTGAAAGATGGCATTGTGGAACGCTCTACCTCTGCGTGGTCGTCTCCGATTCTTATGGTCAAAAAGCGTGATAACACCTATAGGTTTTGTGTGGATTTTCGTAAGCTAAATAAAGTTAGTCAGCCAGATGCGTACCCTCTTCCGTATATTAGCAGTACCCTCGACAAACTTCGGGATGCACGTTATCTTACGACCTTGGATATCAAGTCCGCCTATTGGCAGATACCTGTTGCAGAGTCTTCTCGTGAATATACCGCCTTTACGGTGCCTAATCGAGGCTTGTATCAATTTCGTCGTCTACCTTTCGGTCTTCATACCGCCCCGGCCACTTGGCAACGATTGATAGATCGTGTGATAGGGGCTGACCTAGAACCTTTTGTTTTCACCTACCTCGATGACGTCATTATATGTACACAAACCTTCGAACAACATTTAGACGTTTTACGAGAGGTTGTCAAACGCTTGTCTGATGCCGGTTTAACCTTAAGCAAGGAAAAGTGCCATTTTTGCAAACCGGAACTTCGATACTTAGGCTATGTAGTCAATTCCAAAGGTCTGTTAGTCGACCCAGATAAAGTTCGGGCCATCCTCGAAATACCCACACCAACTTGTGTTTCTGAAATCCGCCGCATAGTGGGTATGGCCTCATGGTATAGGCGCTTCGTACCTAATTTCTCTACGTTGTTGGCTCCGCTGACTTCGTTGCTTAAAAAGAACGTCAAATTTCATTGGACTGCAGATTGTGAAGAGGCTTTTCATTCAATTAAGGAACACTTAATTTCTGCACCTATACTTGCGTGTCCTAATTTCGACTTGCCTTTCTCTATTCAGACTGACGCCTCCGCTTATGGTCTTGGCGCCGTTCTCACACAAAATCAAGAAGATGGTGAGAAGGTTATCTGCTATATTAGTCGCTCTTTAACCAAGAACGAGAGAAATTTCAGCACCACCGAACGTGAGTGCCTGGCAGTTATTTTTGCTATAGAAAAACTTCGGCCATACATCGAGGGAACGAAGTTCACTGTGATCACTGATCATTATAGTTTAAAATGGTTGAACAACATTAAAGATCCTACTGGCCGAATTGCTCGATGGGCAGTACGCCTACAACAATATGATTTTGACATCATCCACCGTAAAGGGAAAGATCATGTAGTACCTGATACGCTGTCTCGTGCTGTGCCAGTGGTAGATGCCATTGAAGGACAACCCATGTTAGACGCAGATGTCAAGGACCGTTGGTACCTACGTATGCTAGCCAACGTACGGAATAATCCCCGTCGTTTTCCCTTGTGGCGTGTTGAAGGGAACAAGCTATACAAGCACGCCACCGTTGCTTACTCCGACCTACGAGAAGACAGAGATGAATGGAAACTGGTGGTTCCTAAAGAGAAACGTACTGACCTGATATGCCAGAATCATGACCTTCCAACAGCTGGACATACTGGTGTATCCAAAACTTTAAATCGTATAGCTAAACTTTATTATTGGCCCAAGATGCGTGCTGACGTGGCCCGCTATATACGCCGTTGTAACACCTGCGGGAGAACCAAGCCTGAACAGCGACCTCCTGTCGGCTTTATGGGTGGACATTCAATTATAAATAAACCGTGGGAAGTAATTTGTACTGACATTGTTGGTCCTTTGCCTCGGTCGAAGAAAGGTTATTCTTATATCCTCGTCGTTGCCGACTGTTTCAGCAAATTTCCTCTATTCTTTCCTTTGCGCTCAGCTACGGCTCCTAATATAGTCAAACACCTTGAAGAAGATGTGTTCCTCGTGTACGGGGCGCCTCGCCGCATCATCTGTGATAATGGTGTCCAATTTCGCAGCCGTGAGTTTACTGCTCTCATGAACACCTACAACTGCAAAATGTCATTTACAGCCTATTATCACCCTCAGGCGAATCCAACCGAACGCATTAACCGCGTCCTGAAGACTATGCTAACGGCATATGTTCGAGATAATCACCGTGAATGGGACAAGTATTTACCTCATGTGCGCTATTAGAACCTCCAAACACGAAGTAACTGGACAAACTCCTTATTTCATCAACTTTGGTCGGGAGATTGTTCTTAAGAGACCTGGAGCAGCTGACGACGAGAATGCCAATGCCGAGCCTGAGTTGCGATTCGATCGCGCCAACGATAACAATCGCTCTGAAGCTGTCCAACGCTTATATGCTGATGTACGTCGTCGTCTGGATAAAGCATATGAGAAATCGAAAACATATTATGACCTTAGACGCCGTCCTGTTGAATATCAGGTGAACCAATCTGTTTGGCGCAAAAACTATGTTCTTTCTGATGCTGCGAAACATTTTTCAGCGAAGCTTGCACCTAAGTATGTTGGTCCTTTCATTATCCATCGTCGTTTATCCAGATGGGTTTATGAACTTAAGACCCCTGAAGGTAACCTGCTGCGAGGGACTTGGCATGCTAAAGATCTTAAACCCCATTATGACGACAATCGCGATCAAGTACCTAACGAGGGTTAGTTTGCTGTTATTTCGCGCTTATTTGTTTTACCACTAGTTTTTAAGTGATATTTTGATTCCAGGTTGTTTTCTCATGTTGTTCCCTTTGGGTTTGTAGTGTGAGAAATATCGTGGGAGTTTTAGTCCATTTGGGAGGATGGTTGGGGACTTGAACGGTCGGTTACTTTCCCGTCTATTCCTTACTTGTAAGGTAGGCTGAGACATTCCATCTTGTCATACAGGGGTGAGACATTTTTGCCGTCTCGCTTCCGGTGATCCGCCATCTGGTCACTGTAGATGGTGTTTCAGCGTGCAGTCGGTCCTGGGCTGTACACTTTTCCCAGACTAGTAGGGTGTAGGGCTGTTTTGTTTTGTCGTCATAGGGCATAGTTGCTTATGATCGCGGAGTGTCCTACGGGGTCCCGCGCCTGGTGTCTATGATCTGTGACGATCTCAAACCTTTTTCGGCTTTTTCCCATTTAGAAATTTTCTGTTAGTTCATTTGATTCCACCCTACGTTGACAGACTGACGTGACAACGGACGAATCCCTTCTCATCCTTCTTCTGTGTTGTCCACTATCTCCTTTCCTAGAGCTTTCTAATTCCCATTCCCTTTTTCATTACTTTCGTCTTTAGTTTTCTTCTTCGTGTTAGGTAGTCCCCTTGGTGGACGTTGTGCAGAATTGGGCCTGGATCGGTTCATCCACCGGCGCGCCTTTTAGATCTAGCAGCGACGGATGTTCCGATGTCCTTTTCTGGGTGGCGTTCACTGTGAGGTCTGCTTATCCCTTCCTTCTATTTTTCGCTTTCAATCTTTTAATCCCGTCGTAATCCCTTTTTTTTCTCCTTTTCGTCTTCTAGTGTTGGAGTATTTAGGCCACGTATCCGTTTCTAAATTATCTGGTGTTGCCTTGGGTGTGTTTGGTTTTTGCAGTATTCTCTTTGGGGCTATTTGAGGTATCGATTATGTATCTGTAAGGTTTTGAAGTGTTGTTGATGTGCATGCTTAGGTTCTACGTCGGTAAATTTGAGGAATTTACCTATTTTTAAGTAGGGGGAGACTTGTTATGGGCCAAAAGTCACTTTTCGTATTAATTTAACGATTTGCCTTATCCCTGCCTAATTCAAGGCACTTTGCACATTTCGCTCTAACTATTTACCCTATAATAGCCTAGTTTGAGTTACCCATTTCCTCGAGTAAAGTCACTGCAGATTAGGCCTCACGTTGTACGCGTGCTATGTTGGTTGCAGATGTGATTTTTCTGCAAATTTGGAATTTTCTGGGCCTAGCTGTCAAATTAACATTGGCCATTTTGAGTTGTCAGAAGATGGATGTGGTGAAAGGCATCTTTGGTTGATCGATGCACGAATATTTGTAATTCGGTTTTGTCACGCTCATCCTAGCATGAAAATGTATATCTTGGTGTGAAATTGGTCTGGGAGACGTCCCCCGACGTTTTTGTTGTGATACATTTCAAGCACGGATTTTTGTCCGGAATTCATCTGACAAACACATGTAACTACTTGGGCGATTTGGAGCATAACATCTCACGCTCCCTTTTGGTACGGGCGGTGAACGCACTCAGCTCCCTTTTGGTACGGGCGGTGAACGCACTCAGCTCCCCTTTGGTACGGGCAGTGAAAGCACTCAATTCCCCTTTGGTACGGGTGGTGAACGCACTCAGATTAGGAAGCAGTCCTTTGGTATGAACTAACGCATCTCTGTTGGTGAGCGGCGAGTTTGTTCATGTGGCGCAGGAGCTTTTCGAGGCGTTTGGTTGATGGATTTGGCCCCTCTTGGAGAGCACTCTCTCCAGGCAGTTGCTGCAGTCGGCTGGCTGTGAGTTTGGGAGATTTCCAGTCCCTAAAACAGGCTAGCAGATTTACTGGCCCGAGATCTCTGCGTTACCTGCGATGAAGCCCGTTGGAACACCTGGCTTCCTCAACATCGTGCAGTAGGCCTCCGATTTAGCACGTTCGTCACCTGGTGCAGCCAAGGTCTGTCTTTGCATTTTCCTTAAGCGTTCTTGTGCAGTTTTGAGCTCGACCAACTTAACCTGTGTTATAGGCATGATTTTAATGTGTGTTTAATTATTCATTGTAGCGCTTTGTGCTACGGCCAGATTTTGATAAGCTAATTTACTTACTTTAATGTTGTGATAACTCACTTGCAGTTTAAAGTAAACCTATTTTGTTGTATAACATCTTAATATTTACAACTTGACATTTCGAGCCTCCATTAGAGGCTGTGTCTAATGTAGGTGCGTAGGGACGATAAGGTTTCCCTTATGTAAATTTTGTAATAGCAATTCTTGCATACGCCCATTTGAACGATTTTAGACTCGATCTCAGTGGAGAGATCCGTCAGTCGGTTGAATTTGGCTTAGTGCGGCCCCACTTTGCAAGAAATTAGCGAAATCAGTCCGATCGTTGTTTAAGCAATTACGCCCCTTTAGGGCGAGATTTAATTAGCGTGTTTC
This sequence comes from Agriotes lineatus, assembly GCA_940337035.1. Taxonomy (NCBI): domain Eukaryota; kingdom Metazoa; phylum Arthropoda; class Insecta; order Coleoptera; family Elateridae; genus Agriotes; species Agriotes lineatus. Next base: position 51,280 of record CALNHX010004805.1, on the reverse strand, counting down.
GGGTAATTTTGCGCCCCTATCAACCAAGATCTTGGGTAATAATGGGTTTTGTGTACATTTGATTACTAGTACAGTTATGTATTTTTGCAACTGAGGGTTTAGCGTTGATTTCAACTTGACAAGCAAAACAAAACCTTAACTACCGCTTAAATTTGAGACGCGTTTGGTCATACATGCGAATTGCTACGATCTACGACTTTATTTATTTAATCTGGTGAGTTTAATCTGTGATAAATTTTTCGATATTATTATATGAAATCTGGTTTGTGATATTTGTTGTTGTGATATACTACCGAGCACTGTTAATATTTTATGAATGTTAATATTCTATTAAATTATATATACTCGTTACTTATGCCTGCGAATTTGATTTGTGTGTCCTTGTCGCTACCTCTAATTTTCAGGATCGCTTAGTAGCACCTTCCGTAGTGTCTGGTTTGATGATTAGCAAAGTGCTGGGTTATGCTACTTGGCGCCCATAAATTACTCACCGTTTCAGCTTACGCTTTAAGTCTTCTGTTCGACCCACGACCAGCTCCGGCTGAGAATCCGGTAGCCTTTGCTACTCCTTATTTTATAGTCAGAGTTTTGTAACAAGGAATCAAATGGCCGGAAATTTGCAAGCGAGCAGCGCAGATAAAAAGTACGTATGCTCCAATGCCAAATGACCACCGGTAACTACATCTATTTTGCTCATTTCATTGGTTTTTAATTTTAAACTTTAAGGCCATTTTTCTTGATTAGTTGTTACTTAAAAAAGTCGCTGACGTCATATAAAAAACAAAATACGTAAGAAACTGAAAATCAGCTGGAAATATTCCTTATGGTCAACATCGCTACACCCCTTCGAGATTATTTCATAGAAATAAATATCAAGGAAGTTAATGAATTTATCCGTTACTTTATTTCCACACTTTATATATGTATGATTTATGATATACGAGTATGTATACGCGGACTGATTCCACAATAACGGCAAAATTCAAAACTCATTGCGAAATGTGGGGTTTTCCAACTGTCGTGAATAATAATCCCAATGAATAATTTAATCCCTGTAACGAATAGTTTATCACTTTCCTGTAGGTAGATAATGTAACCTTTAAGGGTGGGTTTAGCTCTTCTTAAGCTTTTATTACAACACAAGACAGAATTTTCTGTCTGTATTTGCTCGGAAAGTTCATTTATAACAAAAGTCCATCGAAATGAGTAATTTCAGGTGGTCTTTCGGCACGTTTAAGATATATTGAGATGGTATTGAGCCCGCTACTCAAAACTCTGCTTGCAGCACAAATAAATAAAGCAAGTCAGATAGCACAGAGTTGGGGTCGTTCGTAAGGTAAGCTGCCCATATATCGTCCCCCTAAGCAAAGTCGTTAATTTAAAAAAAATGTTGAGAGTTAAAAATAAATAAAAAAATGATTTAGGGAACTCAACTCGTTATCTAATAGCTCTGCTAGTTTGATTCTACTCAATAAATATTTTTGACCGAAAATGAAAAAAAAACCGCAAGAACACAAAAACCTTGATTTTAAAATAGGTGTCCTAATTCCGCCCCCTTATCTACTTAATTCTTTTTATTGCAAATCTAATTGAAACCATGTTAAACCTTCTTATAATACTTATATTCAATCAAAGGAACATATAACATAAAAACATAAAACATAAAAACATAAAACTTAAAAGTGAACGTTACATCTATTTGCTTAACCATCCAGACAAAAATCACAAACAAATGTTTTGACTGAGGTTGAAGATGAACACAACTCGTGTCTCCACTTGAAACATTTAGTACATTTTACCCATCTCTCTCCTCGCTTGTCTTGAGCAAAACGTCTCCCACAAATAGGACATGACACATCTTCGTCGTTTGAACTATCCTCGTCATCGGTGGATAGCAGTGGAACCTCTGTTTCATCTTCTGAGTCACTTGAACTCAAATAATCTTTATTCGTTTTCTTTTTAGGAGGTTTCTTTAATGATGTTTTAGGCTGATCTTCATCTTCAATGATGAGACGTTTCTTCACATTTGACTGGGATTGTTTCTTCTGACGCTTTTCCGTCATTTGTTTCTTTTCCATCGAGGATTTTACAGGCGATTTACGGTCACTTTCTGTTACCAAGAATGAGGTTCCAGCTATAGCAGATGTGGAAGGCTGGATTACTGGAACTGGCATAATATCTCTTGGACTGACCACTTGAGGTGGAGCTGGAGCATTCTGTTTGTCCTGGTTTCCTCCATCATCATTAGACACCACTGGCTCCTCTTCAAGTTGTCTAGCTATGAATTCGTGCTCTGGAAAAATATCTGGATTAAAAGGATAAATTCCCGTTTTTCTAAATCCATTGACTGCAGTTTCAAGGCTAGCAGCACGAAGGTACGCTTCACCTAACAAACTGAAACTTGTAGTTTCCTAACAATTCTGTTTGGATTCGAGCCCATCCAATTTTCTATAGCCTGTGCATATCGAGTCTTTAGAGCAAACGTAAATGCTACGTCCAAAGGCTGTAGTTTATCTGTTGAGTGAGGAGGAACTCAAACTATGGATATTCCTGTCTCTCTTGCGCGGTCAATAACATCTATATTTCTCGTGTGGGAATAGTGCCCATCAAGGATGAGCACTACCGGCTTCTCTTTTGAAGGCTTGACAATGGAAATGAAATGTTCAAACCACTTTAAAAACAATGGACCAGTGACCCAACCTGAATCTGAGCATGCCCCTACTGAACCTGGTGGAGCTCCGTCAAGCAATTCTGGTTGCCACCTTTTCTGTGGAAATAGTAGAGGGGGGATATACTGACCTGCAGATGACATTCAAGTTATCACTGTAATTGTGGCCGCACGTTCAGCAGATGAAAGTTTGTGAACCTGTGTTTTTCCCTTTCCGGTAGCAATTTTGCATAAGAAGCTTTCAGGATGTTGATGCCAAAAAAGAGCAGGATTTCAATCTACGAATACCTTTTCAAGGAAGGTGTTATGGTAGCCAAAAAGGACTACCATGCCCCAAAACATCCCGAATTGGAAATGATTCCAAACCTACAAGTTATTAAGGCTATGCAGTCGTTGAAATCCAGAGGATATGTGAAGGAACAGTTCGCTTGGAGACACTTTTATTGGTACCTAACAAATGAGGGTATAGAGTATTTGCGCACATTCCTCCACTTGCCTCCAGAAATTGTACCAGCCACGTTGAAAAGGCAAATCCGTACAGAGACTGCACGCCCACGTGCAGCTGCTATGCCTGGCCGTGAAATGTCGAAGCCATCAGAAGATCGTGCTGGTTATAGACGAACTGGTGGTCCACCTGGTTCAGATAAGAAGGCAGATGTTGGAGCTGGTACAGCAGAAATGGAATTTAGAGGAGGATTTGGAAGAGGAAAACCTCAATAAATCAATTTTTATATGACACAGGCATTCCCAGCAACGAAGCCAGCCCGCATCGCATTCCAGTTGAACGTTCGAAGTCCGAGATCCGAGCTAAAGATGACCGGCCGCGGCAAGGGTGGTAAAGGATTGGGCAAAGGGGGCGCCAAGCGTCACCGCAAGGTGCTCCGCGACAACATCCAGGGCATCACGAAGCCTGCGATCCGTCGCCTGGCCCGACGAGGCGGCGTCAAGCGCATCTCCGGCCTCATCTACGAGGAGACCCGGGGCGTGCTGAAGGTGTTCCTCGAGAACGTCATCAGGGACGCCGTCACCTACACCGAGCACGCCAAGAGGAAGACCGTCACCGCCATGGACGTCGTGTACGCGCTGAAGCGTCAAGGCCGCACCCTGTACGGCTTCGGCGGTTAAGCGAGCTGCAAACGAAACTGCCCCGTCATCTCGCAGAAGAATTAAGAGCTGCAACTTCCGCCCGGAGGAGCGGAGCTTCGCCTTCGGCTTCTTACTTCGAGCTGGTGTACTTGGTGACGGCCTTGGTTCCTTCGCTCACGGCGTGCTTCGCCAGCTCGCCGGGCAACAGAAGCCTGACGGCCGTTTGGATCTCCCGGCTCGTGATGGTCGAACGCTTGTTGTAGTGCGCCAGGCGGGAGGCCTCGGCGGCGATGCGCTCGAAGATGTCGTTGACGAAGCTGTTCATGATGCTCATCGCCTTGCTGGAGATGCCGGTGTCGGGATGCACCTGCTTCAGCACCTTGTAGATGTAGATGGCGCTCTACGCGAGGTTTCTGTCCTCGCTGAGCTGGCCTTAGGACACCTGCGTTATTCTTTGACAGATGTACCGCCCCAGTCAAACTCCCCGCCTGGCAGTGTCCTCGGATCGGATCGCGCGGGAGCATGTGTCGGCGTCCGGCAGACGCGCGGCCGGCCCGGAGACCGTCCGCGCCGCCTCGCGCCGCTCTGCGCGCTTGGCTCGAGAACACCGTGACGACCGCCGCGTGGTTAGCGGACGGCGCACGCGTTCCGCCTCACCGAGTAAGTAAAGAAACGATGAAAGTAGTGGTATTTCACCGGCGACAGGTTGCCCCGTCTCCCACTTATGCTACACCTCTCATGTCTCCTTACAGTGCCAGACTAGAGTCAAGCTCAACAGGGTCTTCTTTCCCCGCTAATTTTTCCAAGCCCGTTCCCTTGGCAGTGGTTTCGCTAGATAGTAGGTAGGGACAGTGGGAATCTCGTTAATCCATTCATGCGCGTCACTAATTAGATGACGAGGCATTTGGCTAATGGTAAACTAACCGTAGTTCTTCAGAAACCCATTCTAGGCTCTCACCCATTCTGGGCTCTATCGGTTTTCTTTCAGGACTTGCTGTTTTGCGGCCTGTTCGCTTATGATTGCCGGGTTGCAAATTACTTCCCAACCGCTCGCGCTACCGAGCATCCGGGACAATCTGAAATTTAACTATTAATCTAAAATATATATATAACTTACCCTAATTCATAGCAAGTCCTGTCCTCTAAGTGGAGGATACATAATTGTGACACGACAGATTAAAATTTGTGTAAATATAAAACAGACAATGGACATGGTATATAATAAAAACAGGATTGAATATAAAATCAAAATTAAAGAGGAGACTAGAGGGTATATCACAGCTATTAGGTTATCACGGGATGGATGTAATATGCTACTCCCTGGCCCACACGGTACGCATAAATTCTTGATGAACAATTACGCTACCGTTGATGGTGTTGTGGACCAGGGAAGCAGCTTCCCCTTTGGAAAGGCCCAGAAGATGCACTAGTTGGTCATTTTGTGCACACCAGGTGCCTCTGGCACCAATGACGAGAGCTAGGTTTATAATGTGTTTGCCCGGAAATTTCCTCTGTAGGGCTTCGATTGCTAGAGGAGTGGAGTAGAATTGCACCTTCTGCTGGAAGGATGCAACTAACGGGCGTGGGCCTTCCCATACAATTGAAACGTCGCAAACGACGGCTCGGTCCCCCTTCAAAAAGATTAAATCAGGTTTCCTGAGCTCGCCGTTGGACAACCTAAGATGAGACTCCTCCTCCACCAGCCATCCTTTGCGAACCGCTAGATGACGTAGGCGGTCGCTTACCCGGCTCTTGTCTTCGGCATCTGTGCCAGTGAGTTAGGGGGCAACCCTGGAGTACATGGGATAGTGACTCCACTCGGGCGCACCCCGCCCTACACTGTCTAGCCGGGGGGGGGGGGGATTGGATGGGATACCCCTGGTGGGGAGGAGATTACCTCTAAGCTGTATTGCTTTTACGTACTCGTCCCCCCTCCAAAACGAAGGGGGGCGGTCTACCCAAGAGCTGGAAATGGAGTTGCCCTCACCCTGCAGCAGGCCGTTACCCGAGTACGAGTTTTGTAAACGATCGCCCCAGACCCGCCTTGAGGTTCTTGGGTTGGTGCCAAATCGTGTAGTCCAGCGGGTCAGTCTCTCCCCGAGCCTCTCACACTCAGGAAGAGAGAGCACCGCGATGGTGGTTGGATCTGCGTTGTCTCGGAGGTTGCCAAGCCTCCTTAGTAAAATTGCTGGCACCTGAGTGGCCAGTGACGCCACACCCAAGCCCCTCACACGAGCCGGGGCGTGAATAAACGCGTCTGCGCACGTTCTGGGCAGATGTAGGAATCTTCGCGTTGATATTCTAATTAATTTGTCTGCTTCTTTACAAAGGCCCATCGTAATTCTGGTGTTGATCATTAGGGCCCTGATCTTTGGAAGAAGATATTGTTTTAGTAAATGTAGCCTCTGATTAGGCTTTAATGGAGCTGCTCCCAGACGCTGCAGCTGGAGCTTTAACGAATCCACCAGGGGCCTTGCCTTTCCCAAGTAAGAGTACTTCTCGCCCAGGTACTTAAAGAGATCATCGGGCCCCATCATCTGGATGGGTTGCCCTCTAGCGTAAAAACGCGCCGCGGTCGAGGCGAAAAGCACTTTCTTACCCGGGACCACACGTACCGCAAGAGCTACGCTCTTGGTTGGGTTAAGGCTTAGCCCCCTAGCCTCGAAAAAGACAGCCGCCTCATCCAAGAGCCGCTGTGCGCCCTTGATCGTGTCACTGGCCAAAACCAAGTCGTCGGCGTAGGCTAAGCAGGATACAGTGGTATCTCCCAACGGGAGACCCAAGTTCTTACTCTCGAGCCTCTCCACTAATTCATCTAACACCAGGTTGAATAATATGGGTGAAAGAGGGTCTCCCTGTTTCACCCCCCGCCTAATAGTGATCCAGTTCGTAAAGTCTGATCCAGTGTGAATTCTAGTGCGGGCTCCTCTATATCCTTCTAAAATAAATTCTTTCAACCTGGTGTCGATTTCAAATCGACGGAGTGCTCTTTCTATCGAATGGTGGGAGACCGTGTCAAAGGCCTTTGCCAAATCTAAACTTATGATGTTATACGGTCTCCCTTTACGCCTACGTGATTTAATTAGAGTTTCCAACGTTATCGTATTTAAGAGCACTCCGTCCACTGCTCTGAAACCCCTTTGATGGGGATGTAGTGGGAGGCTCGACAGGCGTTTAGCCAAGATCTTATTAATGATCCTAACCCACACCGACCCTATAGTTATTGGCCGCCAGTTATTTACGTCCGCAGGGTCCCCGCCTTTAGGCAAAAGGATGGTCCTGGAGTCCTTAAGTTCTTTTGGAATCCGGCCCGAAGCCAGGATAGCGTTGATCATTAAATGTACACGGGCCAAGGGAAGTTCTTTTATATGCTTGATATTAAAGCCGTCTGGGCCTGCTGCCATCGATTTTGTTGCCCTTAACGCCCATCCCAGTTCCTCCTCCGTAACCGGTCTCCACTCTCCCCCCCCCCGGTTTGCTGTCTGTCAGTGCCTCCCCGTCGAGAGGCGAGGGGGCTCCGAAGATCCCCTCGTATCTCTCTTCGGTTGTAGCGACTGGCGGAAAGTTCAGAGCCTGATGAAGAGGTTTGTCATCAAGGATGCACGCAGAGAGCCCTTTCGGATCCCTCGCGTACATCGCTTGGACTTGCTTGAACCTCTCCACCCTGTTGTTATGCCTAAAATTTTGCCGTTGTTTCCGGTGTGTGGGGGGATTGTTTTTGACCGGGCGGAGTTGGAGCCCCGTGCTCCCTAGCCAGTTGGAGATGGCGCCATCGAGCAGGGTTCTGTCGCCGGACAAGAGCAACCTGAGACCTCTGAACAGACCCCTGTCGGAGTCTGTCCATCCGTCCCAGGAGCTCCCCATTGCTATTGCGAAGTCGGCAATGGCGTTCAAGGTTGGGATAGGTCGCGGCAGAGGGTTAGTGGGGACGTCCGAAGGCGTTATATTAGGTTGGGGGCTCGCAGGCTGGTTGAGCAGCGTAATTTCTGCAATTGTATTGTTAACATTAATATTATTATTGTCTGGGGTTGGAGGTGTGTCCGGCCTTATAGGTCGTGGCATCACTCTCGCCCTTATTACTGGTGACTCTAGTGTACTCTCACTATCACTGCTATCACTTGAGTTATTGCTTTTTTTGATGTTTTTACTTTTGTAATTATGATTACTGGTGTTAAATCCTGCCGCCGCCCCTTTTTGTATTCCTGAAGGACCCGCTTGGGGTTCTGTCTCCTCTAGGCGTATCGCGCCATCCTCGGAGACATTTTCGTCCTCCACCACCACAGGTTGTTCCGCCGCGACTTCACCTTCCTCTTCCCCCGCCGCCAGCCTCCGCAGCATAGCCCGGTAGTCCGGCTCCTGTCGCCGACTCTTAATCGCCTCCCTTGTTCTGGCTGGGAACAGGGTTGCGAGGTGGACGTTAATAAATCTACCTCTGTATTGCAATTCTTCCCTGGCCATTTGCTCCAGTTCCTCCTTAGCCCATCGGCTAGGGTCCCTTATCGGATTCTCTGTCATAGTCATAGTTACTCCCGCCGTTTACCCGCGCTTGCTTGAATTTCTTCACGTTGACATTCAGAGCACTGGGCAGAAATCACTGCTACTCTGGTAGCCTTGTGCTGTACCACATATATCCCTGTTTCATCTACATTAAATGTTTTTGAGGGGTCAAAGTTTATTTTTTCAAGTTGAACCTTCAGGATCGAAAAATATTTATCAACATTTTCTTTTGTGAATCCTTTCGCTCTGGCCATTGACAGGTTCTGGGGTCGTCTAAGCGATAGTTGGGGGTGGCGCTTAAAAAATAGTCTAACCCATTTTTTACCAGCTGCCTTTGTTTCAGTTGAGAAATTATTAGGAACTTGGTTTCTAATAGCTAACAGGTAAGCCAATCGTCGTAGGACAGAAATAGTTAGTCCATAATAATTTTGCTCCATATCTAAACAGTATTCAACAAGAATGTTCTCAAGCTCAGCGGAAAAAATGGGTTTTCTTCCAAATTTTAACCTCACACTTTCCTCAGGAGAGACATCAGATTTGACGTAGTCTTTTAAGGTAGATCTAGGGACACCATAAGCCTTTGCAGCTACTTTATACCCCGTCTCCTTGTTTCTCACCGCAGTGATAGCTTTCACCATGGCATCAGAATCCCATCTTTTGCGAGGTGGCATCTAGAAAGATTAAGTTCTTGTTAGTGCGCCTGGTATTTGTTTACTGACATTAGAAAAAGGTCGATAAGTGGTTATACATCCATAGAAAATATTCTTCCTAAGTGGTCAGAAAGAAATTAAATACTTATACCCCAATAAAAATTATTAGGGTCCTAAATTCGTCCCGGGACGAATTTAAGGAACGCACAGGGGACGGATTTAGGATTTTAGTTAGACAAAGAATCATTGAAAATGAACAGGGCTATGGAACCAACATTACAGTAGTTGATTTACGTTTTCTGAATGGTCTATACATAATCAGAAATATTATTTACATCGACAGTTCTATACAATTTTTGAAAATGATAGTAGCCTTCTAAAAACATTATTTCAAATGTGTAACATTTGCTACATAACCCTGTTCATTTTCAATGATCGTGTGTGTACAATAAAAATGGCGTCTGCTCCTGATCAAGCGACTAAGACTACACGGCTGTGACAACTAGAACGCTTTATTCAAGTAGTAATTTATCATTATCAATGGATAAATCATGACAAACTTACCATAAGGCGTCAATATAGTTGTTCAAATTTGATTTGATACTATAGCGCACTGTTGTAATACTTATTTTTTAATATTTAACGGAAAATGAACACAGCAAACCACCAATATCAACGTCTTGTTGTCAACTGGATGCCTCTGAAGCGTTGCAAGCATTTTGGCGACATTGCCGCATTGTACATGAAATTTAGACTGTGGGACGAATTTAGGATTGGGGACGGATTTCGGGTACTTTACCTTACAACTGCAAGATTTAGCTTATAAATTTCAATCCGTAATTACATTTGCAAAGAAATGCCAGTAGTAATGAAATTATTTGAGTACAAAAGGCAAAGGGCAGAGCTCGTTTTTTATAGATTGGAGTCGATAATTTTAAATTAGCCAAAAATAAGAGGTTTGTGCAAAATTAAAGGCAAACCAAATAAATAGAATTGTCACAGAAAGGTTTATAATATGTGCGTGTTAAATGAAGCGTAGATGCCAGAATAATTAAATAGGATATGTTTATGAGCATTTTAAATAAAGGTAAAAGAAGCAGAATTATTATAATACGTTGCCAAGAGTATAAACCAGGCAGAACATGGCAATTGTAATATTAGACAGCAATATTTGAAAATCTGGTAAAATTAGACAGTAGATAAAAAATGCAAGAAAAGGACACACCCAAATAAAAAGAAAAGTGAGTAAAATGTAGACAGGAAATTCAGAAACAAGTAAACAGGATGTGAAACAAAATTGGTGAAAAACAAGTCAGTGTAATTACGCGAGTGATAAAGACAATTTAAATAGAACAAAGTGTAGTGGCGCTATGAGACATTTTAAGACCGAATTGAAAGGACAATAATTTAGAAACAATATTTTTGTAAAACATTTTAGTTATAAGAAATATTAGTTTAAGAAATTGTTGTATTGAACTTGGTCTACATCCGTTTTTTGTAACCTAGATAAGCAATTATTAATAACGACCAAGAAGGGGAAACAGTTGAATAAAAATGAATTCTTGACACAGATTTTGGTCTCTGATTTAAATAAAGTTTTTATATAGTAAAATTCAATTTAAATTAATAAAAAGTACACCATTCTATTGGCAATTTACCCGTGTGTCAGTAGAACTGTGGGTTTTAATTTCCCTCGAAAAAAATTATTTTCCCCGATACCACATTCCAAGGATCCGTCCAAGGCCAGCTCAAGACTACGATATTCAATCACGGAGACATTCGAGTTTCTGAGCCCGGGATTTTAATGGCAGCCCATCCGCACAGCGTCTAGGAGGCCCCCACAGTAGCCGCAGCAACGCAGGACCCCGCATCCGGCAGAAACCATCTGGAGCCACCGTGCGAGCAGTTCCCGCAGCGCTGCAGAGAACTAAGGTTACTTTTTTCTACCAAAATACCGGCGTTAGAAATCGGGAAGTTATGAAATGAACGAGAGGACGTGTTACTGAAGGGAGATCCAAGCAGATTAAAAGTTTTAAGCATCCATTGAAAGCAATTTATCCAGCATTAGCATAAAAATCCAGATTTGAGGTTAGAAATAACAATTGCATGTTGGCGTCTGTTAACAAGCAAGGGTCGGTTTTGCCTAAAACAAAAGATATAGTGACGCCGTGGAAGGCGCGAGTATTTAAAATTACCTGATCGATTGATCATAAAACTCCTTTTGTAAAATTAATTCACAAAAAACGAACCGCAACTAATTAAACCGATTTGTGTAACACATTGACAGCGCAGTAAAGTACCTACCGCGCGAATGAACTAAATTTACAGCCCAGTGGCGTATCACACGAATTTTCAAATTAACTTATCAGGGATTCCAACTTTGAAATATGAGTTTTTCTCTTGCCTACGGAGCTAGTTTCTGTAATATTAAATTACAGGTGAATGAATTATAGTAAAGGGCATAATACTGTAATTAACGAACCCAGTAAATACTGAATTATTTTTAATCAGTCTATAAAATTTAACCAGTTATTAAAAAGTTGTTTTAGACTTCTCCTAAGAATTACATTTTATTATGTCATAATTACATCAAACAGAAGGAGCTATCATAATCAGTACAATATTCCTTAAAAATTAGAACTAAGCAGATGCTTATATCTAAAAATGACATTTATGTAGAAAATTCACTAAAATATGCATTTTTAGGCACTTTAGACATTTTTCCTAAACTTCCGGTCTTCAATAAGATGTTAAACTGAAGTACATACTCGTACAGCCCAACAACTCAAAATCGTACGTCCATACAGGTTTGAGTACAACCATTTTTTTTTTCAAGAGAAACCGGTGACTTTAATCCTCGGATTAACCCGTCGCCTTTTTAATTTTCAGTTCTGTCATCAGCTTTATATATGTGTAGAAGAGACATGGCCACGTGTAGCTTTCGTAACTCACATTGCGAACGGCCCATAAAGCAGAGCAGCTGTTCATAAAAGTGAAAAATTCGTAACGGCAAGCTGGGGAGAGCTAATTTTGGTTGTTACCCTACGCGCAATTAAATGGCTAGTGTTATAAACTAAGTGTTTCGCGTCGCGAGTGACAAATTACCTACTCGTATAAAAAGTATGCAATTTAAAACTCAGATCTGGGCAACATTAGGCCTTCTGCAAACCGCAGAAGATTCGGGACCAAACAGCTTGTATCCTCTACACCCTTTTGGGCAATAAAGGCCGACTCCTCAATAATAGGGGCAAGCCAGTTTACCGCTCGCAGATAAAACAGACGGGAAATAAAGCTGTCAAGTGGCGGAATCGGACAAACGTGGCCTAATTTTTTGGCGAGGAATATTCGGTTGCAGCGGAAGGACAATAAAGCAATTCCAAACCTGCGACATCAAGAGAAACGGAGCACAAATAGTAAGCAATTCTCCACTTACACAGCTGGGGAACTTATATACAGGAGGACACGGAGAAGCCAGCATTTCATTCATTAATTTCAGTAATTTGGTTTACAACCATCAGCACTCTGTCTACTAAAATCATCTGGCAAGTATCCAACCCACGTCACTTTTTCAATCCGTTCGTTGACATAGTCTGCTGAAGTGTTGATATATCAGGACGCGTTAACTGTTAGCACTTGAAGTTGTTTTAATCGAGCACTCTAAATGTGTAGTTGAATAATTGATTCATAAACTTATACATAAATCAAACATTAACAATGGGATAGCCCGATACACGGCACATGTGAAAATCATTCTACATTCCTTCAAATATAACGGCCTATCCAAACCACTACCAATGGTATCAATAAGAGAAGCTTCTCTTACTTTATCAACTAGTAATAGTATGAGTATTCACTCGACTTGGATTGGAATCTCCTGCACTTGACGACACGCTTTAAAATCACACTGCTACTTGTCTTCCTTGCCTATAGAATTCAAAGGTTCTCGGTAAACTTATCCAGTAGGACCGAACTCCGGAATCATGACTTTTTTAATGTTCATCCCTTATAAGAACTTCAACTATAATGTGCTTAGCTGGCAGAAACCCCTGATTTCTCTCTACGGGTGACTTCCTCTTCAAACCACCATTCTTATAATCTTGAAATTATTAGATTAACGCTTATTGACAACAGATATAGTTAATAATGAAGTTCTTTTTTTTGCTTCTCCCGAGTGACTTCCTTTGGGCGGATTTGGACTTGCGATCCTGACTACTTTTTATTTCCTTCTGTTAACCAGCGGCCCTGGACAAGTGTCCACGTACTTTTATTTTGCTTGTTTAGAAACAACCGTAATTGATAACATGAAACATGCATAATGCATAATGTGCTCTAATTCCAAAAAATGGCAAAATGCATTTTCAAATAAGCATAAATCTAGTAAAACACTGTAATTGCACTTAATGGATTTTCCCTGCCATATATTCCAAACTTTTAGCACTGCAATTACTCAGCCAAAACACTAGAGTGCACTGAACCTGTTTTCATTTGCCAGATTATTGAACATTTATAGCGATGCCATCCTTCTGTAAAAAGTGGGCCTTCTTTGTGTACTGACTCGGGCGTGACTGAAATCAGAAGCCAGTAAAAACGTGTGATGGTATTTTGATAGTACTTACGTGATTTTAAACCCTAAAATTAGTTACAGTGCCCTTAAATACCAATATAAGCTTATTTTTGCTATGGAATATTCTATATTCCTTGTCAAATGACAATCGTATAGAAATCGACAACAATGGGATATCTGACTAAATCACTACATAATTATATAAACCTACTCGAAGTTCAATGCGTCCATTGTTGACAATTTAATCTAGAATGTTTTGATAAACGTTCATAGTAATTAAATTAGTCTGCATAATAGAATGTGCAGAATGTATGTTGGAATACTATGCATTTACATAGCACAATTATTGTAGGAATGTTCACTCATTACAGTACATTATAGGCTTATATAATACCCAATGACTAGGATGAATTCACATAATATTAATAAACCATTCTCTAGCCAAGTGCAGTAAATTATTTTAATCAAATCGCAACATATTGTCATTTAAATTGTTTTATATTTAAATTTCTAGCTACATTTTCGTTATTCTGGTATTGTAGTTGAATAACGAATATTTAGCGGAAGAAGGATAATGAAAAAATTGTTGAGTCGATAAGACGGTTACAAAGGAAACCACGTTTATGAACCGTAACAAACTTAAAAAGAGACGCAGCAGCTTAGTGGAATGGAAACAGGCAGTAAGACTTAAAAAACAGGGGAGGTTGCTCGCGGTAGTTGAAACAACTGTACCTGGAATTGTACGGGGATAAAGTCTTGTTATGTTATAGGCGCCATCTAATGTATGTATCGGTGATGTACTAGGGAACGTCTACAATGTTCCTCGGCGATGGAAAATATGTACGTGCTCAGTTTCTGGTTTGGACCAACCTTATTTCGTGTGATCACTGAACTAACTTAACTGTCTTCAAAATATGCGGGACTCCGCTGTGCTCTACAAAAGGTAATCATACAGTGAATTTAAGAACATTGATAAAACTGCATTTAAGCAGGTTAGTGTTGCAGCTCCGTCTGCAACAAAGAATGGTAACAAAACAATTCCTAAGAATTCTACCTGCTTGTGACGTCGCGTCACGCAATAAGTAAAATTCCAGATATTCGCTTGTTAATAAGTAGCAATATTGATGCGGTGGTGCAGACCGATAAGGTGTTACTGCACTTCACACGAGGACACGCCCCAAAACTTATGTCGTAACGTGCAACTTATCTCAGCCTAATACATAGGACACATTTCAAATTGACAGTAAGTTGCACATGCAACCTTATACCTACGAATTGCTTTAGCCGAATGTCACTCGAGATAAGGAACGGTTTGACTAGGATAAAAATGACGCGTGTGTTTGAGCACTGAGTTAAAATAGAGGTACGTCAAGGGTATTAATTAAATATAAGGGCCTCGCGTACTTTGAATTCAAATAATAAACGGCTGTCTATCTCCAGGTTGATCCACAGGTTGTTGGTTATTTGCGGTGCGTCAGCAGATCTTTACAAATAACATGACTTACCTTTAAGCATCACCTGAAATTCATATTAATACTAGTCTTTGCTTCCTTTTGAATTACTTGTTGCAAAAATACTAAAGAAAAACGGATTCAAGTATTCAAGTCAGATATAAAATTTAATCTATCAGAAACCTAAGTGACGTCACCGTATACTGTCTTCAGAAATACTGCCTTACCTTGAAATTCATAACTACGCCGGCAAGCGTCGACGTAACATCAAACAAAGCCCAGCAAGGGCTTATGAAATTAACAACACTTTTGCGTGGTAACACAAGATCTAATAAGTGTTAACGTCTAACTTCAAAATGTATCTTACGTTTCACAAAAATTAGTCTTCCAGGGAACGAACGGCGAACACTGTATAATTGCCCTGGTTGACAAAGCAACCTGAAGGTTTTTCAGCTTTTCAATTTGACGAGAAGATATCTCGCTGCTTGTTTCCTTAGACTACCAGCGCACCTGGAAATGAAGATAATCTTCCTTGGGGGTGCCCGACGGGAGCTTGTTCAGAGAAACAGCGGGAGGTTCGCGCTTTCCACCGGAGCTTACCTTAAATTCTAAAGGAGTATGGGGCCCACAAGTAGTTAGAAAACACCACAGAGTTGATCTGGTTACAAAGCGATTTTAGGATAACTCCCTATTTAAACAATAAGCTACGCCCCGAACAATCTTAATCATTACGTTACAACGCTGAACGAACCCGACGGCACTTTAATTTGGCAAGAGTGTCAGATTTTTTTTCCCAGGACATGAACCGAGAAGCGGAGTGCAAAACTAAACTAAACCTAACCGGCGCGCGCTGCGATCAAGTTGCACAACTCGCGTTCAAGGAAAACAAGCAGCAATTCCACTACGCTAGACGCAAACATTTGAAATAACATGACAATGTGTAAAACGTATTGCTGCAAAGGTTTGCTGGGATTTTGCCTGAAAATGGTGTAGCTTCTTGAAGGCGTCTTTTCGTATATAGGTAACTGATGTTACATAAATTAGACTGCTTGGTTGTTCAAACGTACTGTTAGACTGTTTATATACACGTTTTAGATGTACAGATATCTTGCAATTATAGCAAGGACATTTCTCAATTTTGTCATCGCTTTACATTCTAGACCTGCAAAACAGTCATAAGAATCAATGGTAGTGACCTTGAATTACGGTTAAAAATTGTTTTTATATTGTTTTAAGCTTTACAACCAATTTTATTAAAACTTATAATGCCAAGAAGGATATAAATGTACCCCACTGTCAGTTTTTGTCCATATTTTAGACCAAAAATTATTTTTTGCCTATAGTTTAGGTAATTGTAGTTTACATTTTTCTTAAAGTTCCTTTACAGTGCTTGCATGTGGGATAAGAGACATAGTTCGGTGCTTCTGGCACTATTCCGTTGATTTCTTTTTATGGATTGGGATAGGATTTCTGAAGTCCAACCTTTTGGGCACTGGCTTGTTCACCATATATCACTCGAATAAGCATTATATCTACTTCGTCTTCCCCTAATATTTGAAGGGTTTTATCTGTTTCATCGTCCCCTGGCGCCTTATTTAGTTTCATGTACTTTATTCATTTGAATTTACATAAATTAATAATTATTATTGTTTCTCTCAGAATTTACATCTTCTGCCTTACACCTACATAGTGTGTAAAACAGAATATAGTCTATGAGAATTCGAGACGAGCCAGACGATCAGCAGACATTCTAAATAGAATGCCCGCACGAGCTGCTGGCGCTTCCGTCCTCAGTTGCGTAAATGGAGGATTGTTTATGGCTTGTGGACGCAATTTAACCATTGCTTCCCGTTTCTAAGCTGGGGCATCAAAACTGCCCTTCTGCTGCAACGGGATGCCATTTGCGAATTGTTATGTCACTATTGTTCAGACGGTTGGGGGGTCTTTTATTACCAGCATCGTCGCCTGCGAGCGGTCAACTGATGAACAGATTTCTTGCGCAGTTAAATTTTGTTGCCCAAAAGGATTTGGCCCCTACCTGCTATGGTATTCCGTATATCTCCTGCATTTTACAGATAGCATAGTATTGCTAAGGTCTGAGTTTTCAATTGCGTGCCTTTTACACTGAAGTCGAGGATCTAATATGTCCGTCGTGAAGCTAATTTATAACACTTCGTAACCTAGTTGTGCGTAGCCTAACATCTAAAACGTGTACCCACTGATTAAGGCTAACCAACTAAAGTGTTCACCTCTACGATCGCATGCGCTGCTTTTGCGTGCCCTTCTTAAGGGGATTTATGGATGCTGCACGCGGTGATGCTTCTGCTGCAAGAAGACCTGATTCTTTACAGTAAATATACAAAGTAAAAAAATGATAGACTGTAAGAGATAAATATTAAAAACTTTTTTATTTGTTTCAGGTAAGACCGTCTAGTTAACCCAACTATTTTGATTGCTGGGGTAAGTTTTATTTATTATTCAAACAGTTATATAATGAAGTGCGTCTACATAGCAACTTCTTATTTTTAAAACAAATATAGAAGTTTACAGTACATGAAATAACAATAATTAGAGATAGCGCGTCATATATCACATTTACTGTTTGATAAAAATCAATGTCAGGTTATTATTGGCAGAATTTACAGCTATCTTTCTTGAAGGATATAATGATATATGTCAATCTTTACCTTAAAACAGTGCGGTTTATTAATTACATACGAAAAATCCTCAACAAAGTGTACCAGCCTGTGCTTTAGTCAAACTTTGCTGCAATGCCCTGTTTAATCCCTCTTTAATTAAAGAATTTACAATACCATTTTCAACAAAAGAGCATTGTCCAAAGGATCAATGCGAAACTATATAAGAAAATCTGTAATATTTCGAAATTGCAGCACTTTTCTTCTACAAAAGCAAGTATAAAAAAAACAGTTTTTCAAAAAGTTTGCTACCTTCGGAGGAATGTGCAGGAGCAAAGGCATGCAATCCAATACATTTCCAATTTTAGCGCATCCGCGCTACTGCCGATGCAATTTCAAATGACAGCGATTGTGTGCTGCTAAAAGAAAAACAAAACCAAACGTTGCTTTTCGCTATGTAGATGACAGTACGCGCGGACTTGACCCTCGAAAATATATTCCGACGATCTTTTATTGCAAATCTAATACCGTTTTCGTGTCAGCTGCAGCAAATCCTGTGGGTTGAATAACTGATTTATAAAACGACAGACAAGAGGATAAATCTCCGGAATTTTTCCTAATATATTCAGGTGGCCTTTTGTGAAATGTTTTAGCATTTTTGTGCGTGGCGATAAAGTGACTGCAATTTTTTAAACATTTGTAACTGCTCTAGTATAACAAAAGTTATTCGTTAGAAGTGCATCATGCTTAGGTTCCTGTTTTATCTAGAATTTAATAATGGACCCACGTTTCAAACCATTACAGCCCAAGAACTGAAGTTTGCTGGTTGTTTTTGATGTGAAGGTGTATCGGAATAAATCCAGTAGTTGCTTTTATAACGTAGCTATGCTTCTGCTATTTTAGCTATATTTGCCCGTTTTCCAAAAAGTAACTTAATTTCAAACAAATAATGGGTTGCTACAGTGTTTGATTCATCAAGTTGGCCAATCTTCTTATAATTTTGTGGTTTAAATGTGAAAAACACTTCTTAGTTAAGTCCGCGGGATATAAGGAACTAGACGATTTCCGTTTAAACGACAAACGCAACCATCTCTGCGCTGAGGTTTCAGATACACACGAAGTGTTGTAAAAATACCTCTAACTCGCATACAATTTGACTACGGTTATACAAATGCTAGAGGGGCCAGAACACATCTGGTACGACTAAATGGCAAAGTTTTTCGCTGGCGTGCGGTGTGCATTTGAACAGACGAAAAGCGGTAAAACAGCTTAATCAATACTTTGGATTAATTAAAGATGAATTAAGATTATTTGGAGAATCCACCAGGATTACTTGAAAATCTGAAATAAGTCAAGTAAAACAGAGAACGACGTGAAAGTAGGGCGATAAACGGTTCCGTACCTGAGATTTCATGCAGCCAAGAGATAAGTTGCTTCGCAAATACTGTCAAATCGTGGATTAACGAGATAGGTTACAGTAAATTAGAATGCCATGACACAAATTCTGAACCTGACTCCTAACGATTTTAGATGATAAATCCGCTTTAGAAGCGTGTGAAAGGACCCCAAAATAGTCCTAATGCATTATCAGTAAACTGTCTTACGGGTAAAAATATAATTATGCTTAAGCCTCACTTAAAAGGTGTACACGGCTAGCTACAGATGAAAAAAATGAGCTTTTACTCTAAAACTGGATGTTAATACTTGGAAACCCCAAATAGGTAAACATGTATACAAGGCTTTTATTCTTAATTAGGGCCACCATGCTTATATATGAGTAAATCGTTAACCAGTGGTTATCGAAAAGTTCCCACCATAGATGATCTGGCTTTTAGATTTGAGAAGCTGGGCGTGCTCGTCACGCGAGTACACCTACATTACCTTAATGTGCTTGGATTTTGATACTCTGAAAATGCGCACTGTATTTCGCTTCAATAAAAAAGTAAAACAGATAGTACTCTAATACTACTATATTCAGTCAGTTTGTGACGTTTCACCCCCTTACTAAGGGCGTCAAAGACTTACCTTTCGGATTAAGCTTAAATCGGAGAAATATGTTCACTCAAATGTATATGCGATTAGGAAAAACACCAGATAATTACCAAAAATATATTATGTTTAGCTATAATTACAAAATAAACATTAATTCAAAGTAAATCCGAATTGCACATTATTTAAAATTAACATAGTCTTCGGGAACTGTGTTTCTGGATTCTCTGGTAAAACTGCAACCCAATGCACCGGCGAGCACTGCAGGCCCCTTTTGGTTAGTCGGCAGGCACTATCGGCGACAGCTTCGGGCTAAGTTCCTCCGCGTTTGACCTTCTGCTCAGCCGTTGTTTTGGTTAATTGTGCTGCAATTATCGGTTGAATTTAACAACTTTAGGGTTACCTGGGGGTGTTGTTGGTGCCTAAATACTTGTGAGAGGGTTGCTGGTGCCTTACGGGGGTTATGAGTTGGTCTTGAAGCGACCACGTTGCTAAATCTTGCAAAATTTACGGTCTGCAGAGTCGAACTTCGAAGTCTAGGAATTCGCCTTAATGGCCAAAATTGGCCCTCCAGGTGAGTTTATGAGCGGTGGCTACAGGCTCTAGCCGCTCGAAAGTGGTGTAGGTGCTGCGATTCCTACAGGTTCAATTATAGTAAATTGACGTTATGTGATGTATTCAACACATCGGAGCGCCGGGATTTGCGCTTATTAATTAGGCGGTTGGAAATGACTTTTAAGCGGTTAGCCCTGCAATACAGTGCAGCAAGTCAATGTGGAGTTGTAGCCTCAGGGATTCGATTTCCCAAGAAAGTACACAAATCAAGGTCAAATCTAATTCTAGCGGCTTTGCTTATACGGGTGCGGTACGGAAAGTGTCAATTTCTTGGGCTGACAGCTCAATACATCATTTCCCACGAAGCCTGGACTGGTAAGTGTTGGAGGTCTACTCCGTTAGACAGTACAGCATGTCAGACCGGAGGACCCAAGTAGGAAAGGAGAGGGATAGTTGAGAGAATAAATCTCAAGTTGGGACCTGGACAGGGCATGTAATCTCAAGTCAATTGAACCGGCAGTGTTCTTTTATACCTTTTCTGCCGCATTATCGGGGTACTTGTCATAGCTTCACCGCGACTTCGCTCATAGTGGGTGTCTTTGCGTTATTCTAAACCGCGCGCTGGCTAGATGTAACGCTCGATAAGACATTGTACAAATTTAAATACAGTTAATGTATCAATAAAATTTGCTGCAGGAGCTAGCGTTACAAGTTAACGGCAGCATCAAGTTTCAGGTACGATGTTTTCTTAAACGTGACATCGCATCCAATTATACATTAAAGGATTTTTTTTTAAATGACAGAAAGTCAGCCAATGTTCCAAATAGCGATTAACCCTCCTATAATTGGAGGTGCTCCAAATTTGAGTCAATGTGGTGGATAATACGTAAGCTCTCAAAAATATTTCAACGTAAGCGACTTAGTTACTGTATGCATACACAAATGTAATTTTTATTACACAATGCATGGGTTTACTTAGCTGTAATAACGGTACCACTTGAAGGTGAAGGCCTGCAGTTTCAAATCAACGATGCATTTCATTGGCATTTGAGCCTCCAAGGAGGGCAAAGGGTTCAGGAAAGTCCCCTGGCTCGATAGGATGGTTGCTGGCCGCCACAGGATAAGCAAAAATGGGAAAGCTAGGCCGACAGAAATGAGTCGACAGCGATCAGGCTACATTAAAACGACCATGATATTCTTCGACACTCCACACGGCACGTTATTAGAAGTTGCGTGTTGATCCGGTGTAAGCCGTTGTTTTGCGACAGAGGCCGTAAAATAAAATACCTTCAACTCAGGTACACATCGCGCTACGCGACGATTACCCGACACAACCCTACTACTACACGCTTCTTCGTATCTCGCTGAAGACATATGGAGCAAAATTCAAGAGATATTTCCTCTCCCCTGAAGTCATATACAGAAAATTTTTAATTGAAGAAAAACACCAATAGCAAATTAAAACTAACGGAAACTAACGGCTCAAGGATATTCAAATTTCGTAAATTTAAAGTGAGAGCGTAGGCAACCCAAAGTACACAGCAACACTGCAGAAATAAATGCAAATACGGAAAAGAATTTTACGACCGTTAGAACTTTCCCTCCATTGTTCGGAGAGGTTTAATCAGAATTTAACTTCTTCATTTCGGTGTTAAAAACGAGCTGTTGCGGAAATAAGAATTTAACATTATGCGTCAAGGACATTCGTTTCTTTCTGATTTGAATTTATATGAATTTTAACTAACTCTACAGAACAAATAACGTTTGCTAATTTTATTATAAAGGAGTTTGAAAATAGGTAGCCATGGTAAACACTAGTTAGGAGAATAACTGTTTGTGGAAGATGCAAAACAACTGGCATTAAATCGTGCAAGCTATTTGATTGGGTTTCCTTGTCTATAGATTAATGATCTATGTAACTCAAGAGAGCTTTGTATTAAATGTGATGATCTTTTTTGTATATTCTTTCTCGGATTTGCTTACAAATTTTACTCCCCTCCAAAAAGCATGTCAACAACTAAAACCTGCAAGAAAGTTTCTCTGATAGAATAAACGAGCTTTGACGTCCAAAAATTCCAGTTAAAGTTGTTTACTATACACTACGAGTGAGGTTTATTTGCACAACAGAAATTGAAAAAAGTACATGCTTGAATTGTTTGCTCGTTCCACAATTAAACAGCATGTAATCCAATACAGCGGCGAAATTTATTTCCGTTGCTCGATTTCAAAGACGCGACAGCTTCCCCGCGCTGAGTGACCACGAATAAACATTGCTGCGCGACATGGGAGAAGACCAGAAGCGATAATAGCTTTCTGCTCTGCCCAAGTTCTATTTCTTATGGTTACGCTCGCTGCATTTCAAGTAGGATATGACGAATGTAGTCAAAATGAAGCTTTTTCGCTCTATTAATTTACTTAATGAGAAACTCGGAGGTTTTCAAACTGAAAAAGCGTCTTTTTGTACTTCTCTTATCTTATTCTAAAGGACATATGATCGTTACAACCTGGTCGTATATATAATAGCTGGCTATCGGAGAAAAAATTAAACCTCTTGATTTGTTTATTAAAGTCGCTATGTACTTTGTACGATTTCATATGTTCTGCAGGGTTATATATTGTAGGTAAATTAAGTGCTAAATAATACTGGAATCATGTTTACAAGCTGGATTGCAAACTGTATATGTAACACATTGTCGAAAATTAAGCCTTTCTAAAATGTTTCCTCTCTCTCCCTTACATACTTGTAATAATACTTTCTCTCGCACTTTTGATCTCAAAGAATATTGATTTATCATTCTTGGTTGCTGGCAATGTCATCACCGTTGTTCTAACCATTTCCATTATTCCTGCAGGTAATTTTCTCTTCAAATTGAATTCAGCAATAACTCGTTTTATACTGTACATTGCACTGAGCTCTTCGTGCAAACCTACAAATTAAGTCATTGAACGAATCTGATGTATAATTGAATGAATAATGAATCAGAGTCTTAATGGTAAAGGGAAAGATAATAATATACCCAATGACTACACTGGAATAAACTTAGTAACCACCAGCCTGAAGCTGGTGATGTCTTAAACATCCACCAAACTAAGTAGCATCACGTAGCTAGACGAACAACAAAGATACCGAACAGGACAATCATAGTGACGTCGCAATGAGAACAATTACTAGAAACTATATGGGCTGCCTGCCAATTCCCTTCTCGGATCCTCTCTATCTTTGTACCCCCTCATACTCATCTTCCTGATCGTCCACACGTGTTCGTTCTAGGTGAAGTCTACTGGAAGATTTTTTTTTGATCATCGATTATTAAGCATCCGTAGTCTATTACTGTACCTGATACTTTCATCTAGTTTTAAATTTCGTCATTTTTTATTTTCGATTGGGGATATACTCTTCTGCTATGTCATAAGTAGTCCATTCCTATAGTTCTGACTCTTCTTTCGAATTATTATTACAGCCACAATAAGGAATTAATTCCACGAGCACTGTACCAATGTGCTTCTTCGTCTTCTCTCTAATATTTTTTCTCACCATATGTTACAGAGGCAACCTCCTTTATCACATGTAATAAGCATAAATATAAGGGAGCTCGTGAAAGTCAACACAATTGCATCAGGAAAGATATGGAGACAAATTCGTGTTTTGTCTGCCGGTGATGTACTGGGAAACGCTTACTTTACTGGAAAAAAACGAGGAAAAAATTTACTGATGCAAACTTAGCTTCATACATATTTAAATGTATGGTAAATCATACATCATTAAATACATACAAGTTCAACTTAACTTCTGCAGTAATTCAATAAACGGAAAGATGTGAAAATCAAGAGATGTCTCGGTCACCGGGTGCCGAGTAAAAGAGAATGATAACGCGATAGCTGCCGTAAGTTGGTCAACCATTGCGGGTTTACAAATTGAAGCCATGAATCGAAGATGGGTAGCTTCAAGATGCTCGACGAGCTAATTAGGGTCATTCTGCAGGCGGTATGGCTACATTTGCTTATCCGGTAAAGAATAGACACCTGCAGTTCAGAGATTGACTACAAACGTCGGCGTCAATTTACACGCCGACAACAAGGTGTGTAGCCAGGTTTGCGTAGAAATATAGAACGTCGGCGGAATGAACTTTTTAAATATATTCAAACAGACATCGATATGCAATTCTACGGCGTTACTACGAAAAGTAATTGGAATTTTAGATGGGTAAGCCGCGTTTTCGGAAGCTGCGTATATTCGACAAAGATTGTAATACTCCAAAGCTGGCATGGTAGAGATCTCGGAAACAGCTACATTCACGAAACGATATTTCTATCACGCACAGCCGGGCTCCATAGCTCAGTGGTTAACCATTCTGGCTACTGAACTAAGGGTCGAGAGTTTGATCCCCGATTCCGATGCAATGAACAATAAAAGTGAACCAAACAGAAAAAAGGGGGGTTCTAATGAGCAAAGCAAATTGCAGTTTTGCGTATTCTTGCAGTAAGATTAGCTTTCAGATATCACGAAACAAGTACAATTAAATATTGCAGGTGAGCCTCCATTGCATCAGAAGCAGGTATAGACCAAGTAGCCTGCATTGTCCCCATAATCTTCAATCTCTTTTATTGAGGTGTCCAGTACTTGTTCGTCCCCTGGGATGATTAGTTTGTACTCTTTTTATTATTTCTTTTATTTTATTATTGCAAAATTGTCTTTCGAGCCCAATCTGAAATGTATGTTTCATGGCATTCCTCTCGGATATTTTCATTGCATATATTTGTCTTTCTTAGTATTCTTACTCAGAAAATAATCTTTATGAGAGCACGGGCGAAGAACTACAACTGCAACCAACAATGGTATTAAAACAAATCCTAAGAATTCTACCTCTTAGTGACGTCACGTCGCGCGACAAGCTGAATCCCTAGCAGATGTTCGCCTGCAACACTGTTCTACATTGATTTGATAACCTGGCGCAGCGCTCTTGAGGCGTCTCAGCACTTCTAACTTATTTTACAGCTGCATTACTTACTGATTTAGTATACAGAATTGACGGTAAATTCCTTACCTTGGTACGTGCAACATATTCAAAATTCGCGGTAAACCACAAATGCAGAAATTCAATCGACTCAAGATTAATAATCAAGGAAACTCGCGGTTACCGGGCGACGAGCAAATATTTCAGGCGGGGACGACGCGACGGCTTGTTACCAGCCAAAAGTTTGTTGGACTAGATGGGTAACTTTAAGATAGAGCAGTTTAAAAATTGGCAACGAACGTCGGCGTCGATCTACACGCTGACAACAAGAAGCTTCTACAAGGATGCCTCGGGATACATGGTATCGCCTCACAAAGCTTTGACATGGTGCACAAACAGGGCGGCAACTGAAATTGTATATTCATAATTTGCGTTTTGGGGACAACAATTATCCAATAAAGATCGTAATTTAGCAAAAGCTGCATTCCCGGACCGATAACGTTCACATCGCGCACGAATCCTTTGCGTACTGCCAATTGCTTGACTGTATCGCGCTCCCGATGCTGAAGTTGAGTGGCGGCGCCAATTCTCAAAGTGATCAAACAAAAATTATCTAGAAAAAGGTACCCCAATTAACAATGTCAAAGCTTTACAAGTAAGTACAAGGAGACATTTGGCTAATTTTCAAATTACTTCTACTAGATGTAACTATCGGATATCGATATCTTCTGTATATTATACTAAATCTCAATTGTTTAGATACAATTCCCAAAATAAGGAGAAAAAGAGATTAGATTTTTCTTATGTCCATTCTCTTTTCATTTCATTCCGTATTAGTTCGAATGTTATTTTCGATCAATTTCGGGGGCTTCCATAGCCACTGTCATTGTATGATGAACAACTTCCGTGATTATAAAAGTGGGCGAAACTTTG
This sequence comes from Agriotes lineatus, assembly GCA_940337035.1. Classification (NCBI taxonomy): domain Eukaryota; kingdom Metazoa; phylum Arthropoda; class Insecta; order Coleoptera; family Elateridae; genus Agriotes; species Agriotes lineatus. The sequence continues at coordinate 25,296 of CALNHX010004805.1, read as the reverse complement.
AGTCCTTCTATCTCAAAAATAACACGGTCCAATCGTAAAGTCGTTCGTTACATGGTTCTATATCGAATTGGCGTAGATGTTGCCTTAGTATTTGACCGTCCTAACTATCCACTTGTAATATATGTTGATGGGGTGAAGGAAATCTGAGGTGGATGCTATTTAATTTAAGAGACTTTTCAAGTTCATTTAATCCATTTTGATAATTATGTAATTGATTCGATTTTCCTAAATCGCATTCTGATTGTATACCTTTCTTCAATGCAAAAACATTTCCGCTTAAAGTAGAGGTCTGCAATGAAATTCTTCTCACAAATGTCTGGAATTAATGATGTCAAATTACCAAAGCAGTTAAGCCAAATCTGTGAAGGGGTTTACGATTTAGACTGCATGGAGGGTAGAATCTTATTTTTATGGAAGAACAACGTTTCACACTTTCTATTGCTTAAGCAATTGTACTATTAAAAGAAAACTGCACTGTAAAATTGCTAAAATATTAAATATCTAGCTGACAGCTAAATAGCAAGTAAATATAGTGCGGATGTTAATGATGGCGGTGCGTCACACCTAGTACCTTCTACTGTATACAGAGGAGAGAGGTAGTGTTACTGGTTCACTAGAATTTTCTTAGTGAAATGACAGAATTTATACATATCCATCCTTCGTAACTTATACCTACCTTAGGCAGCGCAATGTTCTGTAACAGAAATTCCTAATCGAGTATTACACTGGCGAGTTATGAAAATGGGATTGGCAGAAGTGTTAATCTGGAATGCTCGAATTTCCGGGTTTATTCTCCTATTTTTAATTTTGCACAGGGATTATACCAGATAACGTAAGCTGGTGTGTAGATTAAGTTAACATTCGCACCCCAACCGATTGTCAACCGATTGTAATTGGAAAAGTTCGATCGTTTTAAATTTTCATCCACCTGAAGTGACGAATATTTTTAAATTTCCCTAATCGGCGATTCTCCAACAGAAACAATTTTTAACCCAACGATTACAGCAGCGGTTTATATGTGCACAATATAAGGAAAAGCTCTAAAATGCATTAGAAAACATACTTATACATTTGTGGAAATTAACAAAAAAATTCAAAATTACAAATTGAACTTCAAGGCCCTATAACTTCTTACTGAAGGGACTTTGTACTAAGGTATTGCTATACCTTCACGTATAGTAATATTAATCTGTTTATGAATTATATTTTTCTCAATTTAAATTGCTCTATTTATGATTTGAATATCAATCATTATTCTTTGTACTAGCTCCTGAAAATCAGGGGTGGATTCCTTTTATCGAGATTGCTTATTCTGAAATCTGACGTTCTGATTTTTTTTATTTTATTTATAAGTCAAAAATAACGTCTGTCAAATGATATGTCAAACATATTTGAAAATTAAATGACAAATACCATATTGTTCACAACAATATCAACCACTAAGTAATTCTTTAATAACAAATACACCTTTTTAGTCTTTAATTTGTTATTTCAGTGCTTACCTTACTACTTAATATCACCCACCTTTCACTTGAACTTAACAATGTCCTGGATGTCAACCAAGCTGCTTCACTCTGCCTACGACTCCAACTTCTTCAGTCTCCAAACACAACGAAAGACTCCAATGACAGAAAAGGTATTCAAACTGTGCAGAATTAGGGATACAAACTTTTCCACAGTATGGAACCAAACAGACCCTAGTTTGGCCACCTAACTCCAACACCGTATCCTCCAATTTCCTGAAACGTGCTTCCTCTGTCGATGGTCCTCCCTTGGAACTCTCCTTTAGCACCAATAGCTCGACGTAATTCAATTCAACTATTATACAATGTCAAATGTAATTATCCAATAAACTTCGCTTAGTATTTTACTCCAGTTGTTTCTCATTTGTAGATTAGTTTTGCTTTTCAATTAGTTTTTCACCACATACTTGTATACTTCCTTAGTTTTATTTCTCTTTTCATATTACCACGCCAATTTAGTTTTACACTTAGCCCTTTTTAATATCCAAACACTACTTTTTAAAATAGGGTTTATTTTATGCTTTTAATTACACCAAAATTATTTACTGCTTTTTTTTCCAATTAGTTATCCCAATAATTAAAAACCCAGTCCTTAACGATGCGCGTTTATACTTTTAACACCCTATATACTTATTTTTTTTTATTTCTACCTACTATTTATAATAATTTATTTCGATTAAGTATTTGTCATTCCTTTCAAACCTTATATTTTTAAATATTTCATTATATTTGGATCCATCTGTTTCTCAAACAGCCATATTCCACTCAATTATAAATTTTATTTTCTTTTCTAATTGCATAATAATTATTCATATTCCCAATTCATATTTAAATTGATCCTGATTATTTATCCCTTAATCCCATTTTAATATTGATTTTCATACCCTTGTGTATATCATCACAGTATATTGGGTTTAATAGATTTATTATGACATAAGGAATATATGCCTAATCGGTGTCCCATTCTTTTTGGGACACCCTGTATAAACTTCTGATAGTCATAGTGTTGCTTTTTCAGTTAAGTCAGACATAATCCACTCTGTCCTTTCTGGCGTAAATGTTGGCCTTCAATTTTTGTTGTTAAATTTAATTTTTTATTTTGTTGTATAAGCCGCTACCCTCCAAGAAATTTACTGCCATTGAGCAGAATAGAATATTGTTTCCAGGTGGACTGCTTATTTTGTTAATACATGTGGATAAATATTTAAAATGTAAGGTATTATAAGACCTTCCAAATACTAAATTTAAAATGTCTTTAATTACACAATTACTGAAACTGGATATATACGTTTCCTAACCTAAATGCATTTGGTAACCACAATCTCAAATGTAAACGTTGTTTAATCATAACACGGTAATTTAACACAGCTAAATTGGAGAAATTGTCATGGTTAAGCTTTATACAAAAAAGATGTCAACAGAGTATACATATAGAATATGTTGCGTATGATAAAATAATACAATTCAACTTCCCATAGTGTAACTCTAGCATCTGTATAAATATATAATTAAACATTAAACAATGTATTAATTTATGCATCGCGTAAGCAAGCATTGCATCTATCCGGCGCTTGGTTTGCCGATAACGCGAAGGCTCCCGCTATGCGCAAAATCGCGCTTTTGAAACGACGGCGTCATTTCCCACTTAATGTTCCCCCAGACCCGCTCTAGCAATAAAGCCGCCAGAAGTGTATATAAGAAGCTCCGCGACCAGTTAACGTCACCAGAGATTATCTCCCTTGATTCCACCAGTCCTGATCCTGTCCACTCCAGAGCCTTAATTCCATGGACTTGCGCTTATCCTAAACTCCTCTCCTGAAGTTAGATGGAGGTAGTGACTGCCCGCCTCCTGACTTATTAGCCTGAAAACCTGACCTGCTTGTTAGTCTGAGGTGGTGACTGACCGCCTCCTAACATTACTGTAATTTCAAAACCTGACCGGCTTGTTAGACTGTAGTGGTGACTACCCGCCTCCTGCATTGCTTCCCTATAACCTCAAAACCGCATTACAATCCACCGCTATAATAGTCCAAAACTATTTATTAACATTTTCTATAGGTATAAAAATTGCACGTTCCGCCTAAATGCGGTTCGGGCCCACTATCCGCATGCATAAACCTACCGGAATGGTCCGCCCTGAACGTTTAGAGACGTTCTCCAGAAGCCGGAACTGCGAGCGCGTCTTTGGGACCGGCCGCGAGGAAATTCTTCCAGGGCCCGTCGTGCTGTCAACGCTCGCCACTCGCTGAAATTTGGCGAATTGCTCCAGGCCGAACTTCACGACACCGTCACTCTGGAAGTAACGCCAGGCCATCGTATGGCACCAGCAATACCCGCATCAACTTCTACACAACCCCACATGCGCAGGTATCGCTTAAATCTCCGTGACTTATTCATATAATGCCAACACCACAAACATAAACAACACCTGTCCTGGACACCTATAATTGGCACATCACCGGCGGCATCCGCTTTCCGTTATTACCTGCTGCTCTTGGTGCAACGCTCGTTGCAAACGTCTTCCATGAAGATCTGCTAGGTGGGTTGCAGTTCACCTAGGAGCAAAGAAACCCAACCCCTAAGAAGAATTTGTTAGTTTCCTAATGTACAATTCAGTTAATTCACAACTACGGTTTAATTTGTACTTATAGTTATCCACAATGTATTTATGGTAATTAGCCTGTGTTTTCCTTACTGTATATATTGGAGTTTGAACGAACCCTGCCTCCGATTGAGCTACCTGAGGTATAAATTTATAACGCCCTTGGTGAGAGGTGCAACGTTACAATAGAATTTAACAAGGATTATCAACATATTTTTCATATCTAACATTACTACAGTTACTACCCCGAAATATTCCAAAAGTATGTAGTCGTATTCATATTTAAATAAAGGGCGAAAGGACATTTTTAATAAACTTGAAGAAAAGGAAAACATCATTTGACCCAACGTCAAAATTTACTAGAAGTATTATTTTAATAAATGTGCCACACATTACTTAATATTCAATCTCTCAATCTCTGCAAAGAACTTGTATACATTGCCACATTTAATATGTAAAAATGTCCTCTGTGCTTTAAAAGTGGGGTTAGGGTTTCAATTCCGCCGGCTTTTCTACAGTGTGTACTTCGTGATGTCAATTGATTATACGCTAGTAAAACCAAAGGAAAAATAAGGACAAATAAATAACTGAAAAGGACCATAAAAGAAGTTATTGAACTATAGAACCAATAGAAAAAGAAAGCGTTGTAAGAATGCGGGCTTGGCCCCAGTGTGTACGTTTGTACATAGCTCATAATGCATGTACCTGCGACGAAGTAAATTTTGCCAAATGAATAGTTAAATAGATAGCGGCTGGCCTTGCAATTAATAGTTGCTGCCTATAAGTGTTTATGGGTGCTAAAAGTCAGAGTTTGCGTGTCCAGAAAACACCATTTCCACTTGGTGAGTACACAGATTACGAGGCAGCAATGTATATTCGCCATAATTTAGTCACCATAGTAGTAGCCAGGGACTTCACCGAATCGATTGTGGTAAGTTTCCAGGCGTGGTACCTTTCAAAATTATGTGAGGCAGTTCGAGAGCGAGCCTCATATGCAACACATCAATTTGCAGGCTTTGAAGATCGGAAGCTAACCCGATATAGGAAATGAAACGTTTGCAGTTTAATGCGATAGGCAGTCGATACAGCAGTGCTAGAATCGCGCCTAAAGTAATGCGCTTGCGGGGGTGAATCTGCAATCTCGTATAGCACTGGCTTCAAACAGGATTTCCTTCAGACTGTTTAACGTTTGCACTTTTAAGGACACGCTATTTTAATATGGTTTTATGTATGTTTAAATGTACATGCGAGTAGCCCCTAGCTATGTCGTACATAGATTGTTTATTCGTGTTTTATATTAGTGTTTCGAAACAGCCATTTACTCTAGGATTTATTCCTATTTCCTTTTACTTTCTTTATAATTCCTTATGTGTTAAAAAATTGGCTTTTCTTATGAATGTTTGTTTTAGCCCGAGACTACCACAGATGCAGATGAGCTTCCTGATTTTGTAAAATAGTGATGATTTGTGAGCACCCCTGAGTTATTTAAAACAGTTTTATGCAGTTTGAGCTTGTTAGGTCAACAAACAGAGCAAATCATTATTAAAATACTAAGGCGTACGAGACGTCTTATGTAAGCTGTAATATTACTCTGTAACCAAGAGATAGACATTTTATTTTAAGGTTATCAATTTTCCCAATCTTTATTAACAACAATTACGAATTATAACATAAAACTTTTAGTTAAGATTGACTCACCTTTGATACCAGATAACTTTATAATATTTTGTTTATACTACTATGTAAACGTATAAAATCACATAATTGACATTTATTCAATTTATTATTTGACGTTTTAATTACGTCAATATAAAAAAAATGTTTTAAGCCTCGACTAGCTCTAGCTCGAAGCAATAAAACACCTCTATCCCAGTCAAATGATTATGCTTTAACATTAACAATTCTCTCTCTATGACCTTTTATATACAACCAGTATATATTAACCATGATCTTATTACTTGCTTTATATTATTACTTACGAGATAGAGATCGCGAAGTTGACACTTCAATCTTTGGATTTACTTCTGTGCCATAATATCTTGCGTTCCTAGAAAAATTAAGCAAGTATTTTCATATCTAGTATGCATAACGATGGTTTGGTGTACATGTCAGCCGAAATAGCTAACGTATTATTTATAATAGTACCAAATCAGGTGTCCTGTTAGATGAAAAAGGTACGACGGAGTCCGATTATTTTATATAATGCTGAATATATCTAGAGTCGGTAACCCAGAACAGTACAATTCTAACATAAAGAGATATTTTAAGATTTGGTTTTCTTAAAACACGTGAGCCTCATCTTACGGTCAGAATTTAGCACAACAAAATTATTTGCAAATTCTGAAACCTTGCAGCAGACATACTTTGAAACGTTAGTGAGCAATGTGGGGCCTCAGTAACATACCGATGTCTCAAACAGAAGGAGGTGTGCCATTTGTTCAAGACAAAAGACGGCAAAAGTGAAACTTTTTGTCATTCTGGTAAAATCCCACTTTGTTTGCAATGCGCTAAAGGTTTTCCCAAACTGTTAATTAATTTTGCCTACTAAGTAGTATAAACTTATGTTGTAGTTTACGTTTTCATTTTCAATAATGAATCTAATTCTAGTATATTTATTAGCAGTCTACGTTAAATAAAATGGGTTTAGCTGGCCTGTCAATAGTACTCATATCACAAGTTCGGATCGTTGTGTACATCTCTAATACTCGTCTTGATGCCTGAATATCTTTCTGCCAGCGGATTCTCTGCAATGAATGTCATTCGTTAAAGTTGCGAAAGTATATAAGAGCTTTCTCTGGTCGCCACAAATCTGCTGCCATTAACGTTTGTATGCATAATGCTAAAGGCTGGCTAGTCCGTTAGATGTCTTTTAGACTGTGCCGCGCCGTGATTTTCGTCTCGACGGTTAACAGCTAGCCCTTTTGGAGGGCGTGAACTGCTAAAGTTCTGGGCTTTTTCACTTCCGAATTTTGAAAGTGTTAAGACTTGCTGAGTTTTTCTGTGCCTCATGAAAATTGAAGTGTGGTATTTCTTTACACTCACGGTTACTTTGATTTCGTTGAAGGCGACGTTATTGACAGTTCATTTCCGCTTCTTTATGATGGATTAAATCAGCGGCGTGAACTGAAATCCGGAACTTCCTTGTAGCCCAGACTTCTTCCGAGGGGCAAGTTCTAATTGTCGACACATCCGTCCTGTCGCTTTGGCGGCGAATATAACATTAGCAAAATTTGCAATTCTTTTTTCCCTGCGACAGTGTATTTGAGCCGAGCTTTGGTAATACAACCTCACTTCTCCCGAAAGCACGTGGGCTTTGATCTCACATTCGAGTACTATCACAGCTCTCTCTTATGATCTGGCGCACTTGCGATTAGACATTTTTACGTTAGGTTAATTTGCCTACCGTGTAGGTTATCGTTTCGTAGCTGTTTGATATATTGAAATATTTATGTTTTACCTAATACAACATAACACGCCATTAAAGTAAACTTAGTTAAAGCTGACGTCCCCAAATAATTCCCCTTCAGCGTGTAACTGTAACAACATCTCATAGAGTCGGGTCGTTATTAGTAAGATATATTTAGCTGCATTTGAAAAATACAACATTCACATGAAAAATATATTACTTTAGCTCTAATCGCAGTTGGTAACGTCTAATGACAAGAACAGTTGAAACTGTAGCGAGATATACTCAAGTCTCAGCCTCGTCTTTTAAAATAAAAATGTATGTACTGCAAGCAATACCTTTATTTTTCTAACATTAAATCCCTAAACGAAATTCTTCTGAGAAATTAACGCAACAAACGACATTCATTTTCCATCAGATAACTCCAAATGGGCCGGAATCGAGATAGCGGTGGTTTTATTCCGCTAATTTTGGCGTGATGTGGCGACTTCATGGAAATATCATAATTCACCAATAGCAAGAGCCGTTTCGAGCTGAGAGTGCATTTCGCCCTTCAAAGAATTTGCTATAATATTAGTTTGGTCTTTTTCGCACTCTATATGGTTAAATTACTGGCAAACTTTGTAATATCTCGTAAAGAACTATGAGAGTTTTCTTAAAAATAGCATATTCAGATCCTGCCGTTGAAAGAAATAAATAGCCGCAGTAACGATGTATCAAGACAAATTTCCCTAGAACAGCTCATGCGTTTAGCTATTCAGCGAGGCAGAATGTTTGAACGGGATTTCTTCGAATGCCCGACAAATATGCAGACCATTTTTTCTCTAACTGCTAGCGCTAAACCCGAAGAAAAATGAGTGAACTAATAACCATTATTCATCAAAGTCAGCCGCATTCTGTGGATATAAAACGGCATCATTTCTTTCAGTTTTCGCGTGCATTCGCCCTTAATACCGGGGGTTGATTGTAGCACCGTTTTCCTTTTTAGCCATTTTGAGCGAATGAAGATGCATGTGCTTGTAGAAAGGTACCGGAGTGATACTACATACTCGCGTTCGCTGTTTTGGTGTTGTAAATCGAAATCAAACTAACTTATTCCTGAAGCTCGGTTGTAATAAAAATTCAACATAAATTGCCATTTTAGTAGAATTAGAAGGCAAATCTAAACTAGCTTTCATTAGTTACTCATTAAATTTCACCCAAATATGCCCACTTTGAGTTTTCCAACGGTTGTTGGGTCATTTCAAGTTTTTCTCTAGCTTTCCATCGCAACAGGATTTTTTTGTTCTCAATCATGGACGCGAGGGCATTTCCTCAGCTGCCAAGAATTCGCCAGCTGAATGCATGTGAGTGAGGTATGTCTCTGTACGTTCCTAGTATTCGGGTATTCTTCGTGCGAAGATTCTGGCAAGTATAGGCCAATCCTCTTGGTATTTCGGTCGTATATAATAACCAGGGTTTAATGTACTCAATTTTAAGAGCCTTGACGTTCCGTATCATTGAGTTAATTTGACCTTCTTCTTCAATTAACTGTCGGATAATTGGGCTGTCATTACGTCAAAAGCTTCATATATAGATCCTCTTCTAACCTGCATGCAACGATGTATTCTGAACGACTCTCCCTTCCGTTTACACCCACATCAGCGAATTCTTCTGGTCCAGCCGAGAAAAACCGCTAATTTCATTTGAAAACGCAAAGCTGTTTTCGACTAGTAGCTAACTGCTTGTTTCGTATAATTTATGTACTGAGGCCATATTAAAGCTTTGCATAATGCAAATATTTACTGTCGGAATTGCAAAAACTGCAACGTAATGAAGAAACTAGCCGCCTTGATAATAACTAAGTTTTCAGCATTGTATTTATAATATTTGCCTTTAGAACTTATTAAAATATATTCTAAAAAACCAAAGTTTTATGCAGTTTTAACATTTACATTAATTTCCTCAAAGTTCAAAACCCATAATGATGCGCCTTAAATCAAATACGAACATTTTTCGCCCACGCTGGAAATTGAGTTTAACAGAATCCCCTTTGTGTTGTTTTCCCAAGCGCCAACAACCCGCTTATTATCAACGAGTTTAATATTTGTGTTTTCGCCCCTTGGCGTATTCGCTCATATATTTCAGCCATATATTTCGGCTCGTAAATTGGCGGATACGAATCCCTTGCCTGAATTTTATGCCTCCACACTTGCAGTTGTAGCTCTGCTAGATTAGTTTCAGGATATTGAAATCGGCTTCTAGCGGGTGCGCATTTTCAGGAAAGTAGATGCGTTTAATGGTTTGTTGATTTGTAGTTGATTTAATAACTTAAGAGGTAAGAAATTGATCAAAAATGTTTAATTAATTACCGACGCAAATTGGAAATCATATTTTTTTATAAGCTGCCACAAGTGCTTGTTTTCCGTATGAATTACAAACATCCTTCAGGCAATTGTATTGTACATATTAAAGTAGTTTCTAAATTTTGGAAGAAGCATAAACATTTCAAAGTTACTCAATCGATTTTTTGTAGATTATAATGGTGGAGTTTTGTATGAATCAGTCGGATATTTAAACAATAACAAATATCTTCGCACGTATGTACGTTAGATCACGACAGGTTAAAAGAGAGCGGAGATAAATTGGTCCAATTCTGCCAAAACAACGTATTCACTACTATTAATTCTTACAAAATTCTTGCAGCTCATACACATACATAAATTTCATCTAATTAGTCTCGTTAAGATTCGATGGTGATCCTCAATCTTCGTTCAAGACACTGCATCGATCTAATTGTGCTCTGTTCATCAACTTTTAGTTTGTAAATTCCGACTTAAGTTGAAATACTGCAGAAAACAAGGTGCCAAATCTCTAACTGATATAACAAATCCTTGGCATTCCAAAAAACATTTAAACGAAATAGTAGAGTTGACACGACGCTAGCTACACCTAAAAACACTCATACCCGTATGCATAGTCGTTTGCCAGCGACTCGCCGGAGTTTCGTTATGAAAAGTATGTTGACGGCACTGTACGTCCATGTCAAATTCGAGATTATCAGGTTAGGTTTTCCGTCAGTTTTGACAAAAACTGACACAAAATCTAACCTGCTAACCTCGAATTTGACATAGACGTACAGTGACAAAAAGTCGATTAAAAATATCCATCTAACCAAACCTAGATACAAGTATAAAGCTAACCAAACTCCGATAAAGATGTTTGACTAATCAACTAGAATACACCATCTAACCAATTCACCTAACCAAGCTCACATAAAAAAATTTGGCTAACCGATCTCGGAGAAAGTATGCATCTAGCCAAATTCGTATAAAATATCCGTCCAAGTAAACTCGAATAAAAATTTCCAGCTAGCCAAACTGATGACAATATTTGGATAACCAAGCTCGGATAAAAATATACGTCCAATCAAGCTCACATTAAAATATCCGGTTAACTGAACTCAAATAAATCCAGCTAACCAAACTCGAATGAAACATGTATCCGATTAATAAGTATTCGATTTACCAAACCCAGATAAAAATATCCGTCTAACAAAACTCGAATAAGAATATTCGGATAACCAAATTCGGATAAAAGTATCCAGTTAACCATGTAATTAACCTGGCTTTGTTCCGTAATTTTCAAATTTAATTTCAAATTCTTGCGAAAGGTGCTTATTTAAGCTTGGCCAAAATTAGCTAATTTTAGTTTAAAACTAGTTGCCTCGGGTAAAACTCAGATTCCCAGGATGCGTTCTACCCAAATCTACAAAATACAGTAATAACATAATGTAGAAATAAATGGTATGATGGGTTTAAGTATATACAACATAATTCTTAGTTAATCAAAAGGTTATGTACATATATATTATAAAATAAAATTCCTTCCGCGTAGTAGTTCGGCGTGGGGTTATTTCTTTGGGACGTTCGGCCACCCCCACTACACGCTGGCCTGGCTCTGTTGCTGTCCCTGTATCATCTCAAATAAAGTTCGAAGACGGTAGGCGCGGCTGATCTGTAGTTCTGGTGTACTGGAACCGGCAGATCTGAACTGACTATATTTGCACCGGCAAAGATGGCGTTTGTTATTTATAGTTCACGGGCGGACAAATTCTATGGAAAAATGCATTTTACGGTGTCGGTGATGTTTACGGCGAGTGCATAAAGCCTCGATGGACGGCGTACGCTCTTTGTGAATAAGTTTGGACCACTCGGAATAATATAAACTGGAAATGTGTACCTTACCCAAAGTCCGCCTTTTGAAAGCTTGAATCGCCGGTGAGCGCTTGAGGATTTTGGCCGGTCCAGACTCACGGAAGGCAGACCAATTTGCCTACGTCGAGTTACCTGGATTATGCCGGCGGCCTGGAGGTGTCTCCTAGTACGTATGTAAGACGTGTTCTAGGTTAAATTTATTAAAAGGTTATAATAATAATGGCCTGCGGGAATCAGCTAGTGCGGACATTAAAGGGCTTTCTAGCAAGACGGGGCCGAATTCGCCGGTGCTAATCAGGTCAGGAAAGGATATCAAGGCCCAGGAGCCGGGACCTAGAGTTGGTAGTCAGGATCAGGTTCAGGTTCAAGTCTCAGGTGTCGTTAACTAGCGATTTTTCTTTTATATCCTTCGGCCACCTCGTTATCGAGCCATTTGTAGAGGAGGATAGAGAAGGAAGTGCGTGGCGTACCGGATTACGCTACGTCCGTGCATAGCGGCTAAGATCGCCTTATCGAAAATCGAACGCTACAGAGCTAGGGCTGTGGTGACACAGTACGGGGTGCAATTCCCACATCTGTCAACGTGTGGGCGGCCCATCTAGTCGTTTTAAAAATTGAGTACGAAATTATAGTTGTGGAAGTAGGGAAAGTAAAGCAGTCGTCAAAGGTGTAATACTAACCACATCACCCAGTACGCCATTAACAGTGTGCCAGATTGACTGGGATTCCGAAGAAGATATTTCGGCGGCCCTGACTCGCAGTGTCTCAGACCATGTTCCTACATAGAATAAAGTGCCCGAACTTTACTTTTTTTACATTACTATGTTAACATTCAAATTCTGATACGTTGTATCAATGTATTACACTAGCAGAGGCAGGTGGTTATTTGTAAGAGAACATAATCTTCTTGACTGTAAATCTCATCGATAATAATAATTACTCACCGGGGATGGTCGCTTCTCTCTCCCACCCGTACTTCTGACAGCGACGTTGCAATATTTAGCCTTGAATAAGTCAGCACCAACCCATTGCACCTCATTACTACCTTTACTGGTTGGGTCTCGACCTTTTCGCTGGTACTGCCCAACATTAACCCGATAGGCTAGCTATTGTTACAACCCGTGCGTAAGTGTCCGACGCCTACTGATCTTTCACAGTAAAGCACTTACTGTAATTTCGCTCGGCTGCTAATTACTAGGCAGAAAAGCATGCATTCAATGTGATCCACCAATCGATTATCATATAATCTTCCAGCAGGGCTTGCAAGTTCACTTCGCATTGTTGAAACATTATAATTAATTATTGATTCGCATAATCACATACGCCAACAAACTACGCAGAGCAGCTCACTTTCCCAACATAAGTCGCCCCCAGTCACACTCCGAACGTTCTGTTCGATTCGCAAGTCCGGCTATAATTAGCACACATTTCTCAATACGCTACATTATTTGCACCTGCACTGCTAATTTTTCCAAAAACAGGGGCTTGTACGTCAAATACATTGGCCAAGATTGAATTACATTTTCAAGTTCAAAATACTCCAGAAATGATAAAATTAGTAATTCAAACAAATAATGCACCAAGCAATCAAATATTTTATGATCTTAACAAAAACATTGACATTTAAATATTTTGTTGCTTAAGCCGTTCATTGATTGCTCAATTGTTTAGTTTATGGTAACTTGCTTATAGTTACCAGAAGGGAAATTATTTTAATTTTAAATATTTCGTGCTTAAACTGAAATTCCATCTTCCGTTTCGTTGTGGTGCTGGGGAATGTCATTTCGACTCCTGGTTTTGTATTTTAAGAAACTTCAATCTTCACTCGATCAATTGCTGCTCATGTTACACCCTATATAGCAATATCTAAACAGCTCTAGAGAACTTCTCTTTCATCAACGCCTGCTACCGACGCTTTGAGCTGCAACTGACTACTTTTTTTCCATCAAGTTCAGTCTCCAAGCTAAGCCGTGGCCGGATGGCTCCGTAAATCTAGCCGACCTACCTTAGTTCTTGCATCCATTGTCGCCAGTTAATTACTGCCCCTAATTCTGTTAAACTTATTGTATTAGTTAAGTAACACATGTTGAAAAGTACTGCCAATTTTGAAAATGTTATATTAAAGCATGCGGCTCATGTAAAATACTTAAGAATAGACCGTTTACGCACACTCAAATTTTGAATGCTTCCCCGTTGTGAGTACAGAAAGCCCTAAGCGAATTGACGTGCGCTTGTTATCAGCTTATCAATATTGTTCGGGCGAACACCTACTCGTTTGCTGCGGTTGTGTATTTCGTATACTGTCTTAATATAGTGGTTCTCAAACTGGCAGAGGTGTAACTTGTGTATCATGCGGAATGTAATTACGCAGATTTTTAAAGTAAGATAATAAACAATAAAAAAATAGCAATGCAACGTAGGTCATGTTTTAGAGCTGAACACCTTTCCCGTGGCCGAAGGTAAATCTTTCTGGTAGGAACCCTCTTCTATCCCCCATAAATTACACGAATTTGTCCCCATACCTGGGATCGGGCCTTTTCGTTCGGGCTGCAACCCCCCCCCCCCCCCCTTCCTAATTTCCACTGAGCTAGTTGGAGCACCTGTGTGGGACTGTGGTCGGTCGTAAACTGTTTTTTCCTGTACCATTTGCTCATGTATTTATTTTAGTTTTGTGGTCGTCCTGGCAATTGTAAATCTATTATTTGGAATGTTTAAACTGGTCTAACTGGGTGATACTTAAATCAAAGATTGGATACAGCAACTGTGAAAATTTACATAAGAGTTCTAGTTTTAGCTAAGGACCTACAAGAAGCCGATCGACTACAGCTAGAACCAGGTATTTCAATGATACGTAAATTCGTTTGGTGATGTCTGCTTACCTGAAGTAGAAGAACATCTTCACTACACGATAACGGTACAAAGCTTTACACAACCTGAGAACTTCCAATTACAAGGTGTCCCGTAGCAAATTTCTCCTTTGAAAAGAAATACACATATTTGTCACAAATTGGAAAATATATATGCAAGTTCATTTTCAAGAAATAATAATGGCCACTTCCGCTTTGCTCGAAACACTAGATCTAAACCTCAAATTTACGAATACTTTTATACTTATATCGGCGTTTTCTTCTTTAACTCGGTGCTTTAACTCGTTAATATTGACGGAGGTGTTATTGTATACTCTGTCTTTGAGAAAATCTAACAAAAAAGATTTAGTAGGGTAAGGTCGGGGACCATGGTGGCCAATGATCGCCAAACTTTGATACGATTTTTCCAGCAAATAAACCTCCCACCGCTGCCATGGGCTGCCTAGCCGTATGTGATGTGACCCCACCCTGTTAAAACCATGCTTCATGGATAGAGCCATCAAATTCCTACACTTCTTGGGCAAAACATCAGTGTAAGAGTGACTATTGACAGTAATGGGCGCCTGCATCTTAAATAAATAAGTGCCGATTATAGCTGCGATTAACGTTGCACACCAAACGATAACCTTAGGGCTGTTCAGTGGCTTCCGATAATCTGCTGTGAACGAGTCTATTTACTGCGTCGTTAAGGTGAAAGTGGGCCTCGTCACTGAAGAAAATATTGATCATCGTTCTTATAGGGTGCAGCTTCAAATAGATAGCCAAATTCAAATGCACTGGCGTCTTGGAAAGTGTTAAATTTTCAGAATCCTTTTATATTGAGCGGCGTGGAGGTTGGGTTATATCAGCCTGCAGTGTTCTCATTTTCAGGTGTGGCGATAGTTGTCGTCGGTCTACTGTTTTCTTGTTGCTAACAGATCCTGTTTCATCAAAATTTTCACCAAATTTTAACTAATTCCCAGCATCGGATATTAAACCGAGCATAGAAACACCGGCGCCCGCACCGCCTTGCAGTTATCAAGAATCATTTGTCTTAAAATAGACCTCGATAAAAATCACAATTATCACCACACCAAACTTCCAGAGTTACTCAGGAATTCGTATTCTCCCACTCAATGCAAACAATCTAGGTCCTCGTCATCTGGTGGTTGCATGGTTTCAATACAAAAACAAAATTTCTAACTGGACATCTATTGTAAACAAAGGTGTAAAAGTAAATACAGTCTTAAGGACACAGATTGCTATCTTAAAAAATGTTTTTTACTTGTAAAACTTGTTATGCAATCTCATTTGCATAAAATAGTGGTTTATTTTATGAGAACCCGCAAACCCTAGACAAAATAAGCATTATATTCAATTAAAAAACACCTTCACACAACAGAAAAACAAGTCAGACCATGTAGTTAAATAGAAATAACAGACTGATATAAGTTTATTTGAAGAGGAACTTATTTCACTAAGATACAAAGCTTTATAAAGCAAAATTAAATTAACCTTTTAGATGAAATTAATATGCATGTCTCATTGCATAAACTAAATGGGGCTCAACGTAGAAGGGCACTTTAGCCACTACATTGCAAGATTTGCCAATTATTACCCAAGGACTGTGAAGACTGCTGAAATCTAGCGAACATGGAAACATGTAAAATTAAGTTTCATACATTTTTAATCATACTAGAGGAAAGCACCATTAAATCATCGGGAGTTTCTTTTGAATTATCTTTTGAACTATTTATTTTAATGGTGAAAGTATAAAATAAAATATTAATTTGAGATTTGTTACTCAATTTATTGTTAAATCATTTTCTACTCCTACACATTCCCTTTCATTACAAACTGCATGAACCAATGGCATCGTCCGCTCATTGTGAACATTCCATTGCCCAATAAGATTTGCATACAGAGTTCACTGAAAATTCAAGATAAAGCAAAATTTGCGTTAGCACACATTAAGTCTGTGTCACGCCAGTGGGATTTGCAGCTTGTCTGCATCGAACTGGATTTAGGGATTATTGAATTTTGTCAGCTCCGTTGCTTGCTTTGTGGACTTGTAAAGCCTCGTAATGAACTATATCGCGTCACATTAATAACAGAGGCGCGAGGCAGTCAAGGCGTAGCAAATGGGTAATACGCAGAACCGCTCTTAACAACGACATATCTTGTTAGGCCGTTGATTGATAAACCCCGAGAAGGTGTTTGTTGTCTTTAACTTCCCAAATACATCGCCTACACTCTGCAACAAGCGACTCTAATGAGTTGGCGAAGTCTAATAACCCAACATTGTAGCGTATTAAGAACCATCAAAAGTTTACGCGAGGAAATGCACATTAATTTAATGGTCCGTCTATCTACTACGCTTACTAACTGAAATTAATATGGTTTTGAAGAACCGCTTGGAGCTTTAACAATCTAGCACCAATACAACATAAACAGATACTCTGAATAAAATTCACATTTCTATTAGCTGTTGTGTTAAGGTTTTAGAAATAAAACACTCGGGTGTAACTTAACATTTGTTGTACAAGTTTATTAATAATGGAATATGTCTGTATTAGATGGATGGTTACAAGAGACTGCTTAAAAGCTACCTAGAATCTAGTATATATCGGCTGTTTATGAGGGTAGTCATAAATCCAGCAACCCAAACATTTGGCAAGAAGCAGCGAGTCCAACACCCTGTCATAAACCCAAGGTTGAGTTTTCTTACAACTAGCGGCATAATAAAAACGAAAGTTTCAAAACATCAACACTCTCCCTAAAACTTGACCGACTACTAAATCTAGCTCTGAAATATTTTTAAAACTACATTTTTAAAACTACATTTCACGTATACCTAACTTATCTCTAATTTCTCTAAATTTCTGATTTGACAAAGGCTTCGTAAAAATATCAGCTATTTGTTCATCTGTTGTTACATAATTAACATTAAGTTTACCCTTTCCATACAGATCTCTAAGATAATGATATTTTATGTCTATGTGTTTGGATCTATCGTGTAATTCGGGGTTTTTAATAAGTCTAATGGCACTCTGATTATCCATATATAATATGAGCGCACTACCTTTCACACCGAGATCTTGCAAAACTCGCGATAACCATACACCTTCCTTGACGGCACACGCGGCACTCACATATTCTGCCTCCGTGGTTGAAAGGGCCACACACTGTTGTTTCCTACTTCTCCAGGTGACTGCAGTACCGCTGAAACTGCAGAGAATACCGGATGTTGATTTCCTGGATTCAGGATCGCCAGCATAATCCGAATCACTGTAAATTTTAAATGTTCCGCTTTTCCCATAGAAAAGTCCCAAATTTTTCGTGCCTTTCAAGTAGCGAAACACTCGTTTTACCAGCAGCCAATGCGCCTCTGTTGGTTTATCCAAACACCTGGATAACACACTCACTGCAAACGCTATGTCCGGACGAGTAGTTACTTGCAAAAACATGAGATTGCCCACAGCTTCCCTGTATGGCACATTTTCAACACTTTTGTTTAAATCTGCTCGTTTGTTCCAACTCACATCGATGGGTGTAGAAACTGGCTTACATTCGCTCATTTTGAAACGTCCAAGCACTTTGTCAATGTATGCACTTTGTTTAATAAATATCCCACCTTCTAATACCGTAAATTCGATGCCAAGGTATGAATTTACATTCAAATTTATAACCGCTTTGAATTCATTTTCCAAGGCATGTAGAAACTTATCGGCATCTTCTTGACGGGATGCAAGCACTAATCCATCGTCCACGTACAGTACAGTAATAAGTCTTTGTCCATTTTGTAGGCTCACATATAAGCATGGGTCTGACTTTGATTCATTTAACCCAAACCCTTGCAGAAAGTCTTTGAAACGAGTATTCCAACATCGCGGCGCTTGACGAAGTCCATACAAACTTTTATTAAGTTTGCACACACGATTAGTACCGTCTTCGAAACCGCGCGGCTGTTTCATATACACATTTGCATCTTCAAGCAGTCCGTACAGGAACGCCGTTTTAACGTCAAATTGGCGTATTATAAAATTTTCCCTTGAGGCGACACTTAAAACTGCACGCACTGTATCAAACCGCACTACTGGGCTGAATGTCTCTGTGTAGTCGATGCCTTCTTCTTGCAAGAACCCTCTGACAACAAGTCGTGCTTTATATCTCGCCGAACCGTCTGAATTTTTCTTCAATTTGAAAACCCACTTGTTATCGATAACTTTAGCATTTGATGGCTTTTCTACCAGGCTCCAAGTCTCGTTTTCATACAGGGAGTTTAATTCGTCCTCCATGGCAAGTTTCCAGTGTTGGACATCGGGGGATGCACAAGCTTCATAAAAATTCCCTGGTTCCCCATCATCAACTGCTGCTAGTGCAAAAACGCCATATCGCTCAGGCGCTTTGATCTCGCTTCGATTGCGTAGCTGCATTTCATGTCGATTATTGTGACATTCACGTTCATCTTCCGATTCTTCTGTAAATAAATCTGCTTCGTAGAAATATTCACATTCCGTTGATTCTTCGCTGGTAACTTGAGATTCGCTTTGAGATTCTTGCTCACTATTTTCTGAAGTTCCTTCAGCACGAATTTCCTCCTTACCAGATTGGACCGAGGTATCTGCATTGCAAGATACCGTTACCGAAATGTGCGGTTCGTCCTTAAAAATTACATCACGACTAATTACTACTTCGTGCTTGTCGGGTACATAAATGCGATAACCGCCCATACCATCATGATATCCCACAAAATATCCTCGAATCGCCTTCTTATCTAGTTTTCGGCGTAGTTGTTTGGGGACATGCACAAAGCATTCGGTTCCAAATACTTTAAAATTTTCGAGACCCTGTGGTTTTTTGTTAAACCATAAATCATACGGGGTCTTACCAGCAATTTTCGTTGGGCCTGTTCGGTTTATTACATAGACGGCAGTGTTTACTGCTTCTCCCCATAAATACTTGGGTAACTGTCCTTTCGAGTGCAGCATTGATCTAGCCGCTTCTACGATGGTCCTGTTTTCTCTCTCAGACACTCCATTATGCTCCGGCGTATATGGGGGTGTCATCACATGTTTAATTCCCAAGTTTGCTGTCAATGATCTCATTTGATTGTTGTCGTATTCTTTTCCACCGTCCGTGTTAAGCTCCTTTATGTTTTCGCCGAAACGAGTTTGAACTTCGTTGCAAAATTCTTTAAATTTGTCGTATACTTCACTTTTCTCGCGTAAAAAGTAAACTGTTCGAAAACCACTAGCGTCGTCCTTAAAAATAACAAAATACCGTTTTCTTCCCATTGATTCGATCTGCATGGGTCCGCACACATCAGAGTGAACTCGTTCGCGCACTTTTTCTGAGCGATCGACACGGTGACCGAAACTTTGACGATGCATTTTGCCGAATGCACAGCCGTCACAAAACTCGTTGTCCACTTCGACACTGATCTGCATGTCTTTTAGAAGACTTTTCACATGTCTCTTATTCTGATGTGCTAGTCTCTCATGCCATAGCTGTAGCTGATCACTTTTATTAGCTAAGCACGCTTTTACTGGAACAATCACTCGTAAGTTTATTTTATATAAATTTCCGAATTCTGACCCCGTCGCAACTACTTCATGATCCTTCTCAAATACACATTCGCGCCCGCGGTTCTTTATTAAAAAGTTTATTCCCTTTTTCGCCACTGTTTTAACTGAAAACAGGTTGCACATCAAACCCGGAATGTATAGCACATCATGCATGACTCCAGGTAGCCATTCGTTGTCGACCGACATCTCAATGTTTATTGTGCCCTTCCCTAGGGCGTTAATCCTTTCGCCATTCCCGATGTTGATCATCAATGACTGATGAAATTCGTCGAAGCTGCTGAACAAATCTTTCCGATTAGTCATATGCTCAGAAGCACCTGAATCGATTATCCATTCATTCTCACTTCCAGGCCGCACAGAATGCCCAATAAATGCCACCGGATTTCTTCCAGATGCAGTTGACTTTTTCGGACAGTCCTTTGCCAAATGGTGTTTTGATTTACATATAAAACAGCCAGGGCAGTCCTTGCGCCGGTGATCCTTCTTGCCGCAGGTATAACAACCGCTATTCTTCCATTGTTTGCCTTTCTGCCTGGATCCCTCGCCCACTCTCACTTTTGAAAATAAGGCGACTGCTTTGTGAACTTCATCACTTTCATTTTCACCGTTTCGTTTTGTTAATCGCTGTTCCTCTGTCAACAATCTGGTTGTCAGATTTTCCAGAGTCTTCCTAGTTGAATCTGTGGAGTCCCACGCACTGTGGAAATGATTGAACTCTTGAGGTAAAACCGACAATACTCTCGTTAAAAGCATACTTTCCGGTAAAGTACCACCAAGCTTTTTCATCCTATTAACTAATAGCTCCAACTTAGATATATGTTCCGCTACAGACCAGGCACCATTCCATTGAAAATCGAAAAACTGCTTCTGTAGTAAAGACAGCGATTCTTCAGATTTCTGTTCATAAATAGAGTGCAGCTTTAACCACATTGCAGACGCATCCTCGCAGTTCATTAAAAATTGCAGGGGCTTTGCTTCAACAGTTGTTACGAACAATTTTCTAGCAAACCTATCTGCTTTCTGCCATTTCTCCAGTTGTGTGGCAGCAGCACCGCCAACTTCTCCATCAGCCTCCGTCGGTTTTTTAAAAGGGCCATCACACACTTCTAACGCACTATTACAGTCTAGCAATGTACGAATTACAAATTGCCACTGTGGCCAATTACTTTGGTCACGGAGCTTCTCTACAGGCACTTTCTCCATATCCATAATAAACTTGGCAGTCCCACAACTGCACACACACAAAGTCCTCGTCTACACCGAATCAAACCGCGAATTACCGCGAACTATAAACGAAACCGGAACTTCCGAACTAAGCGCAAACTGGGCACATAACCTGTTAAGGTTTTAGAAATAAAACACTCGGGTGTAACTTAACATTTGTTGTACAAGTTTATTAATCATGGAATATGTCTGTATTAGATGGATGGTTACAAGAGACTGCTTAAAAGCTACCTAGAATCTAGTATATATCGGCTGTTTATGAGGGTAGTCATAAATCCAGCAACCCAAACATTTGGCAAGAAGCAGCGAGTCCAACACCCTGTCATAAACCCAAGGTTGAGTTTTCTTACAACTAGCGGCATAATAAAAACGAAAGTTTCAAAACATCAACATGTTGAAACTGGAATTCAATTGGTTTTAAAACGATGCTCTCTTCCAGCTTCGTGCTGCTAAAAATAATCACCTGCCAATAAAAATAGCTTTGCATTTGAATAATCCTATTCCGAATATTGAAACGTAACATTTCTCCCTCAAGAAGTAAGCATCGTTACAAGCGAGAGTGAAACACAAAGAACCGTGGAAACACTGTTCTTTCTTCAAGAAATTCCAACGCTGTTGTTACCAAAGCAATGCAATTCAATCTATTTATTCTGAACGAATACTCTTAACTTCATTTCCAACTGTTAAAAATTCTAGTGGACGTTTATAGGAGCAAAGTCTTTGGAGGTCTTTCTTAAAGTTTGCTCCAAGATTATTCTGTATTTTGTATTCTGTGTTATTCACACGCATTGTGGGTCTTTTTGCGATATTCAGATTTTGAGATTTTCACAGTAAAATTAAACGCAACCCAAATAAAAAGCAAAAACAACGAACAACAGATTTACATGGTGTCCAGTACAAGCGTTGAAACACTGAGCGTTCGTACGTTGGCTACCAGTGTCGAGTTGCCTCAGCCGTTCGCACGCCAAACAAGCCTTGTTATGCAGAGATGAATGATGCTTCACATTCCACGAAAAAAATTTCGTTTTTTACAAACTATGGTTCTATAAACGATTATTTATTAACCATAGACAATAATTAAAAATTAAAACAAATGAAAAATCCACAGAGTAACTATCATCCTTCAAATATCTATACTCGTGCTCATCCGATATAGAAATAGAACGAAAGATCTGGAAATCCCTACTTGTGTATAGAACTATTTATAAAGCTTTAAATGAAAAGGTAAAAAAGGCAAATAGACCAAAAACGAATAAAAGCTGCAAAGATGAAATTTTTAAGACTACTTGCAAGATATACAAAGGCATCAATGAAATAATACTATAAGGAAAAATCGAAAAAACATGTTGAACGAATGCTAACGAGAAGCATTGCTCGTAGAGATTTGGAATACTATTTGCATGGAACAATGTCTCTTCAAGACTAAAAGCGTTCTCAACAGAGACTAACTTGAGTCCTAGACTATTATGGTCGTAAGTAGCAATTAGGGAAAATTATTCTATAGCTACTACGTAAAAAACAAAACGGGCGCCAGTTGTCATCAACAATAACCTTAATCTGACTAGCAGTCTAAACAAAATAATTTGCCGTTAAATGCCTTACCTATTCAAAATTTATAAAAATGTTAGCTAACATGTAGCTACTATGTAAGGGAATATCAAAAATAAAATTCAATTACCAAAGCTTTAATTAAATTAAATAACCGAGTGCAAATGAGTTAAGTGGGAGAACACTTCGCCCTTTGGGCATGTTATCATGTCACGCTTCCTGGTATATTTATTTCATAATAGCATTAATTAATTTTGCCCCAAATAAATGGGTAACTCTTGTTGGATCCAGGTTCGATTTAAATTCATCAGCTATGTACTATTGCAAAATAACTAAATAGATAGTTCATAAAGATGTACAAAGTAAATTCAATTTTAACATAAGACTCTTCAGTTTGGTGTCGAGAAGGTATGCAACCGCAATTTCCTGCGTGTTCGTCCGGGATCCCCGGTATGGGCGGTCGCTGGAATCAACAGGGGATTTCGCTAGCGTTGGTAGAACTGTAAAATAGCAATCGATTATTGACAACGGGTGGTATTGTAAATAACTTGAATAATTATGGTTTGTTTTAATTACAAAGAATTAACTGAGGGTGTGATATCGCTACCATATATATATTCGAAGTGCAAGTGTACGTCCGTGTCGCGTTCTGATAAGCCCAAGTGATAACTCCGGCCAGGGGCCGAGTTTTGGCCAAAAACGTTTAGTTGTCGCTGGACTGTGGAAATACAGCCAGGCTTTGAAAGATTTAAAAAAGTGCAATCCGATACTCAAATGTACGTTATTTCCAACTAAGACGTTAGGTGAACTTTGGAGCTTTGAATTATTCGAAAATAGCGCAATCCGATACTCAGATGTACGTTATTTAAAACTAATAAGTTACAGGAATTTCGGGAATGTTAAATTATTTAAAATTAGCGCAACCCGATACTCAGATATGCGTTATTTGAATCTAAGAAGTTACAGGAGTTTCGGAAATGTTAAATTATTCAAAATTAGCGCAATTCGATACTCAGATGTGCGCTATATAACTTTCGACAGCAAGACAGGCTATTTAATAGCGGGTTCTTCGGGAAACTGGCTCGAGATTTACTCAAATATTTCTGGTACAATTGTGGTGCTCCAGCTGGTCCGAGAGCCGAGCTCTCGCCAATTGGGCCCCGCGGATCAGGTGTGGGAATCTGGATCATTTCTCGGAACGATTCTCGGATTAATTCTCCTCGAATTCGCGGAACAATTGTTGTTTTAAATGTTGTTATCAAATTCCCTCTCTTGCATCAAAGCAGAAATAGAAATGCGCAGCGAACGTTTCCTGGTTTCATTCGCGCATAACGGCAAAATGGCAGTCTCGAGCGGACTGGAACTTTTATAAAGTTGAAAATGGGAAATTTTAAATGCTTATAATGTTTGACTATAATTAATTCGTATTTAAAATAGGAGCGAAACGTTACAATCATGTTATTTGAAATATAAGTAATTGCTTTGCTGTATGTCCAAATAAAGACATTATTATTATTACCATTATTATTTATAAAAATTCGCGACCTTATTATAAAATAACATTGAAGCATCAGCGTTTAAACTCAAAGTATGTATTGAAAAAAAATTAACCACAGCTAAAAACATTACATCAAAATTGGCTTTACACAAGTAACACTATGTTTGTTACCTTGTAAGTCACACAAGAGTTAGATCATTCATGTTTAAAAATACAAAGGGCTCGTTACACCGAAAATAAACGCGATCTTAAACGACTAAAAGTACGTAAAAGTTACACTGAGATCCACAAATGCAGAACATCACAGATAGTTACATTATATAAAATGTATAACAGCAAACTCATTAATCACTTGTCAAACAACTCGAATAAGATATATTAAATTCTTACCTTTAGATGGAAAACGGGTTAATTGTAGGAAATCTACATCTACCAATTGTCTTCCTAACGTTATGTTAAAATATATCAGGTGATCAAATAAATTTTAGATTTAGTTTGCTGTAGCTGCATATAAACATAATATAGCATCAGCCAAAGTTAAACCAACGTAAGTAATAGTATTAACTAACCGATTGTGATTAACGGAGCACTGTTAACCAATTTATTGCTAGTAGTCGGTTAGTTACTCCCTAACCATTATTTAGTTCCTAGCTAAATGATTACAGAGTGTCAACTATTTATTACGGTTTTCATAATAAACTTGATCAGTTAAAATAACGCTTGCGTTAACAGTTTAAGTTAGTAAATTTTACTGCAGTAGATATTTAGAACTTCTTATTCTAGGGAATTGCACTACTACAGTACTGGTTGGAATCCTCCAAATGGTGACATATAATATGTTATTAATTGTTTTCGCGTCTGCGTA
>CALNHX010004804.1:750-119496 GCA_940337035.1 Agriotes lineatus | reverse complement strand
ATCTCCTAGTTCTCCTGTTGGACGAGTACAGAGCACACTTCAAGTCTAGAAGGTCAACACCAGATTTTGTCTTGTTGTAATAGCAGACGATTTCTGGTTTCTTCTTATCGGGATCAGTTTCAATGGTATGGTGCATAGACGATATGAGTACAACTGATTTATTTTTCTTGCTAACAATAGACAAGAGTGTCACAGGAATATCATTTGCAAATCCATATAAAGCTGACCCTTCTCGCCTGGACTTATCAGCCTTGAACTCTGGTGGTATAATACTTTTATTCTTCTTCACAGTACCGACATATGTTAGGGATCTTTTTCGTAAATCTTTTACCAACTCCAGCGACGAAAACCAATTATCAGCAGTGACGTTTCTGTTCGATCCTTCAATGGGTTTGCATAAGCGCAGTACTGACTGAGTTGGTTTCAAAAGTTTCCTTTCTGCTTCTGACAGACCAATGCCATCACTGTCCTTACCGGTGTAAATGTAAGCATTGAACAGATATGAACTGAACGAGTCAGCCATGCATTGAATCTTGATGCCGTATTTTGCCGGTTTGTTTGGCATATACACTCGAAAAGCGCACCTTCCTCTGAAAGCGACGAGCATTTCATCTACTGTGACGTTCTCACTAAGGCTATACATCTCTTGTGAGTTATGTATGAAGGCGTTGAATATTTTGGAGATTGCAGCAGCACGGTCAGTTACTTTCCTCTCCTCACGAGTTGTGGAATCATCAAATCGTAGGCAGTTTATCAGTATTTCGAAACGTTTCACGGACATAGTTGCTCTAAATATGGGCCTTCCTGTCAAATCCTTTGCAAACAGTGAGGTCATATTTTCGTGACCGGATTTGAAAATTGATGTGTACATTAGTAAACCGATCAAGGCATATATCTCGACTGAGTCTGTATTTCGGTAGCTTGACGGATTCGTTGTCGGTTTGAGGTTGGTTCTAGCCGACTGCAGTTTTACGTTTGTGTACAAAACAATGTCATGAATCATTTTTTGATCGAACACAAACACTCCCAAATTTTTTTCATATTTGGGCTTCCCAGTTGAAATGCCTTTCTAGTCAGTCCAGGTAATTGTCGGATTATGTTATGACTTGGAGTTCGCCTACCTCTAGGTGGCTCCTGTTTTTGCCATTTGAAATCTACTGTCTTATTTTTCCCAATGAAAAACTGGGGCGTTGCATCTTCTTCATCATGCGAATTGTCCGTAGTGATTTCTTGTTCAGCTTCCAACATAGCATCAATGTCGTCATCGTCACTACTGTCGTCTGCTACACCATTTCCAATGTTTCTTGCCATCATTTCTTCATCTTCCAGTTCTTCATCATGCATTACAAAGTCAGGATCCGTATCTGAGTCATCAATTTCGTCTTCAAATTCATCATCACTCTCCAACAACCACTCCGACATTATCTTCTCAAAATTTTATCAGTAATAATGTATTAAGGGCAAATGCTTTTGCCGGTAAAAATGTTTTACGAAAGTATTTTGTTTTGGCAATGTCACAAGACAAACTAACTTGATCAAATTCCCGAGCCGAAGGCGAGGGAGTTTGTCAAAGTTAGTTTGTCGAGGGGCATTGCCAAAAAAACAACAAATCGTGAGTAAAACATTTGCCGAGCAAAATCATGCGCCCGTAATAGATTTTGTGGACTATTTC
Organism: Agriotes lineatus; assembly: GCA_940337035.1. NCBI lineage: Eukaryota > Metazoa > Arthropoda > Insecta > Coleoptera > Elateridae > Agriotes > Agriotes lineatus. Next base: position 117,824 of record CALNHX010004804.1, on the reverse strand, counting down.
CCAAATATCGGTTCATTTTGACATTTATACTGATGCGCAATGACAGTTTAAATGACGTTTCTTAAATACCACCTTGATTAAAGCAACATATTTGGTGGTTGCCGTGGATGCAAGTGGCAAAAGAAACTGACAAAATCCCAAGGGAAAATTTCGATTTTTTGCCACTACAAAAACTCACGATTGATTGAATTTTGAAAAAGCATGGCTTTTCATTGGATAATAAGAGATGTGGGAAATAGTCATTGTAATATACCCTCTCAGCCCTTGAATGTCTCGATGATTCTGATGATTTACCAGTACTTGTTGATTGAATATCCATAATAAAATGTACTAAAATGAATAAAAAGCTTGTAGTCGAACAACAAAAGTAGCAATCAAAAAGTATGAAAACTACATAATACGAAACATCCGGTCTTACATACCTTGCCAATAAATACGTAATACGAAACACCCGGTCAGTCAGACCTGCACGTTTTCAAAAAGCGATGCGCACCTCGTAACGAACGGTCACAAACTGAGTCCTAACACGTGCGTAGTGTAGGAAAGTGGTTCATAGGAAGATACTAGGAAGGGGGGAGACACAGTTCGAACATTGTTGCCACACTGTAGCATGACGTAACACTCAAGGTCTCACAGACCGATGTTTCGGGTTAAGGGTTAAAAAGAAGGAAGGAGAAGAAACATACCGGCGTCTTTTTTATCATATACACAATTCCTACATAAACATGTCTGAATTACGGTAGGTACTGTCAAGCAGTACTTAATTCCGACATCTCCAACATTTTTAAAATGTGAGGTTAAAGGGTATAGAAATGAATGTAGAATGAAAATTTAAAGTCACTTTAGTCTAGTAAAGCAAAATTACTCAAATTTTCCCATTCATTTAATTTTCCCTACAACAATTTAAAAAATACTCTACATTCACTTACCTTACAATAGAGACCTTACAGGGGACCACTAGCATGTACCTTGTATCACCCGTCCAATTTCCCGCTTTAATATTATCATTGAAAATGTCGATAAAGTAGAAAACTATTTTGAATTTAGAAACATAATGTTGTCCAGTATTAAAAGATGTCGTCAGCTAAACTTTGAACATACAGTGGCTTTATACAAGACAGTGTGGCCATAGGGATGTCTTCGCCGCTATTGGTCGATGCGAATATCCGCCATTAACAGGCAAAATATTTAGTTACTTCAAAGTTGTTCTCAAAGAGGTTGGTAGAACCTGTTCATTTGGTTATGGAAGAAAATAAAACCTTTCAAGTCTGACAATTGTAAATTGTCAGTGTCAAATAATTCATTAGCGTCGCAAGCGGGTGAAATATTATCATCTTTTCCCCTGAAAAACTAATATTCTGCACAGTATTTAAATGTGACCATTTAGAATTGTGCTATTGTTGTAATAGCACAAGATGCTTTCGACTTGGAATGTATGATAAAGAGACTACATGGGTGCTAGCTACGACGATGAATGGGGCTTTAGCATAAGTTTAGAGAAAACGGAGTATTTAGTAATCAACTCGGAAGCACAATATGAAGTCTTATTAAATGAAGATGTCGCAGTAAGACAAGTAGAAAGGTTTAAATACCTCGTTGTTACAATACAATCGATGAAAAAGGTTTGGGAACAGAAGAGATCAGAACTCGAATTGTACAAAGTAAGAAGATAGTGGGATGCTTGAAATCAATTTGATGGGACAACACTATCTCTAACAAAAACAAACAAAAAATAGGTGAAGTTTTGGTAGAGTTGGTGCTATGTTATGGCAGTGAGGTATGGGCTGTAACAGCGGAAATGAAACGAAGACTAAACACAGTTCAAAAGGACGAAAAAGCGCAAAGGTATCCAGACGAGATAGAGTGACGAACGAGGAAATAAGACACAGAATGGAGGCACCAGAATCAGTTGTGGACAGCATTGAACGAAAAGCGTTAAACTGGTTTGGTCATCTGATGAGAATGAAGACGACGACGTGGCCTATGAAAATCTTTATGGTCACCGCCGGGTAAGTAAAACAGAGGTAGACCACGCAAACCGTGGAATGAGGGTATTCGGAGAGCCATGGAGGAGAGGAACCTAGAAGAAGACCGAGCACAGGACAGGGAGGTTTGGAGACAGGGAACAGGAAGACGGCATTTAGCTGTACTGTAAACTACCATAACTGAAACCGGTTGTAAACTTCATGCAACACCTTAAAGCACCACGAACGAACGCCAATGGAAAATGTCAATGTCCAAACATAACACTGTACGTGTAGCTAACATCAACTAGTTAAAATAACTAGCGCCAAAATAATGACCATTCAAAAACGTTCGATTATTTCTAAAGGCTCTCTACGCTCAAATTTTCCTGAAAATGGCCGCCAACAATCGTATGGCCACACTGTCTTGTATATAGTCACTGTATTTGAACATATAGATTTCTTGTTTCAAAGGTTTTGATGGAAATAGGTCTGAATTTAGGACTGTCTGAATTTGGGACATTTACCTTACACGTTGTTCTAATAACGGACCCCTTTTCATTGCAGTTGTGTCAAGTATTTTATAAGCATCCATAATATTTTCTACCAATGTACCATCCGCTGTCTTGCAGCGAACCACATCATGTGCTTAGAAGCTGTTATTCGGCCATACTTTAGTTCATGCCAGCGAGCATTTTTGTACTGGGACTCTGTTATCTAGCAACTTCTGTACACATGTCTTCTGTAGTTTTTTCTTTAAAAAAAAAGAAATCATCGCAGTCCTGTCCCCCATTTCCCACAAATTTAAACATTAATTGGTGGAATGTTAAAGTTAATGATCCCTGCACTTTGTATCCTTCTGTGGGCTTTAACAATTGTGAATTGGTGTTCATTTGCGCACCCGTTTCAATAACCTTACAAAAAAAATTAGATGGGCCTACCGATCTTGCATAAGGGTTCTTGTGGCAAAATTCCTTTGTGCTCGTGTATTTTAATGTAGTGCCTACTTTCGAAAGGATTGATTTTTCCCCATAACTTTCAATAGAAGTGCAAGCTAGTTCTTCACTTCTACGATGCACCCACATCAAAAATGCAATGGCATGTTTGCACCCACCTAACGTGAATAAAATAAATATATTTTGAATGACTGTTGATTTAAATTTACTTACCTAGTGCTGCATCACAATCGTTGCATTCAAATGGAACAACGACTCGTTCTGCCTCATCCACAATCGTCGCTACAGCATACTGTTTTTCACGGACTTTATGTTTAGGGCAAATTTTGCATTTTACAGTGCATTTTGACTGGTCTCTCTTCACTTGGACATAGCCTACAGCTGCATCCCTGTACTGCTCTCTCGAAGCACTACATAAAAATAAATCGCAGATTAAATATACATGTACTTTAACACGTCCATTATTTTTACTTGGTTGTTTTCACTCATCCAATTTCAGCAGATGTAAAACATGGATTGCTTTGCATAAAGCTAGCCACCATCATAGAGTCAACCCTAGGTAAGTTATCTGATTGAGCTCTACAAAATCCATCGTCAACCATTATTTACTGCTGGATATATTAAACACTTCACACACTAGACACTTTACTATTTATTACAAGCAACATCACCGTAATGTATTCGCTATAAAGACAACGCAAGCTTAGATACACCAAATAAACACTCTTATCAACAAACATTTGACAGTTGTAGACATGCACAGGGTTGCCATTACTTGTTCTCTTTCTGTAACTTGCATGTTATTCTTTTCAGCGAAGCGTAGCCTGGCCGGCATTCAGCGAACATTGATATATTTCGCTTAAATATGGCACAGCCGCAAAATCATAACTAATTCTTCTGGCAATTTTTACTATATTTGTACGTCACGACCAATCAGAAAGCGTTTGCGCCTATTCTCTTAATTTAAAATTGATTATAATTTTTAATAATTAATATTTAATTGAAATTATTATTTTGGCGTAAATCTTTCATTGGATGGCGTACTGATGACATTTATCTACGTAAAAACGCAGTTAATGTAATATTTTAAAATACATGCACATGCCCTATTGTCTTCACTGTAGTGGCATAAACAAGTTGTTTCATGTGACCCCTGATTTAAATCAGGCGAACGAGGGGGGCATAAAATCGCTGCGCCACGACCTATCCAACGATTTGGAAACATATTGTTCATCCAGGTTCTCACTTGTACAACATAATGTGGTGGTGCCCCATTATGGAGATACATGTGCTGCTGCGTGGCTAATAAAGGAATTTCTTCCAGCAACTCCGGTAAAACATTTAAAAAATGAAGGTAACCAGCTCCGTTTAAACGCTTGGGCAGAATGTAGGGTCAAATAAGATAATCCCAATGGTTGCAATCCACACGTTCACTGAAAATGATTCCTGGAAGTGGCGCTCTTTTGGATGCCATGCGGATTTTCGTCGCTCCAAATGTGGGTATTGTGACGATTACTAAATGCCCTCCCGAGTGAAAGCAGCTTCGTCTGTGGCTAACATATTTGCCAAAAATGTGGATCTTCGCCCCATTTACCGAGAAGCTATTTACAGAAACGGATGCGACGAGGGAAGTCTTCTTCTTAAGAGCCTGAACTTTTTGATTATTATTATTATTATCATCATATAAGCGAGAGGCGGCGTAGCCGTTGATCTCGCACAAACAAATATACACACAGTGCAAAAATTAAATAAATGTAACAGTATGTGATGATAAATTTAACAAAACTTTAAAAATATATCTATGCGATTTTTAATGTCATTGAGTGTTCTAGCATTAACAATTCCATCCGGCAAAGTATTCCAGTCATTAGTTGCACGAAGAACAAAAAAGTTTTGGCGGCACTGATAGTGGAAACGCTGATGAATTAACTTTAAGTGTTAACTCGCAAGTTCACATTTTCACTAAGCACAAATACATATTTCACGCAACGGGCAGCTATAGTGGTTGTGCATAATTTTGTAAGTCTCAATTCAGCCGCCACGAGTGCATCTTTCCTTCACCGTTGGTATCTTCAGGCATATAAGTCGTTGGTCTTAATAGAGAGTCTTTAGTTCAAAAACAAGCTTTGTGGCTCTACGTTGAACTCTTTCAAGCAGCTCTATACCCTTAATTAGATAAGGATTCCAGACACTAGCCCCAAGCTCTAATATAGGCCGCACATTTGTTTGTAAAGTTTTAAAAAACACTTTTGGTTTTAAATTCTTGAAATTAATTTTAATTAGATACAATAGCGAGTTGGCCTTTGTAACCAGATGAGTAATGTGGGAAAACCATTTCAAATACTGCTAATAATTACGCCGAGATCGGTTTGTTCGGAAACTTTCTTTAAGGCTCTTCTTTTTAGAGTATAATCTATTTTTGGATTGTTGGCACCAATATACAGGGTTGTACATTTGTCGACATTGAGTGTTAGTAACCATGTTTTCATCCAGGAACTGATTCTATGTAGATCTGATCGCAAAATATGAGCGTTCATCAAAGGATTGTTGAAAAACTTAGTATCATCAGCAAAAACACTAGATGGAGATTCGATATCTGAAGTAAAGTCGGCTATGTAAACTAAAAATAGAATGGGTCCAAGAACTGATCCCTGAGGCACTCCACTTTTTACTGGATAAGATGCAGAGACTCATTAACCCGTACTTGGTACGGTCAATCGGCCACAAAGTCTTTAATCCATTTTAGCAAATTTCCTATACACCATATTGTTCAAGTCTTAACAAAAGCCTACGTCGTGGAACTCTGTCGAATGACTTTTCGAAATCCAAACAGACAACATCAATTGGCGTTCGATTGTCGATAGATTTAGTCCACTAGTTTATGTCCAAAAGCAAATTGGACAGAACTGATCTACCTGGAACAAAACCATGGTGACATTTGGGAATAACGGAATTTGAAATGAGAAATTTGGTGAGTTCTTTGGCGTTTATTTTTTCCATACATTTGCATATAACAAAAGTAAGGCTTACTGGACGGTAATTGCTGGCAGAGTATATCGCCTTTCTTAAATATAGGAAGTATAATAGATTTTTTCCTTTCGGGAGGGAGCACCCCTTGTTTAAGTGACAATTCCATTAAATTTGCAATTGGCTCGGCTAAGCTTATGGCACAGCTTTTTAGAAAGTTGGGGGACAAGTTATCTGGACCTGGACTGGAATCTATTTTGATAGTAAATAATTGTTTAAGAACAATATCTTTTGTCATTAGCACATTCGTTATAGAATTGTGCACTCGTTTCGTTTTGCCGATAGTTGGCATGGTTTAGGACTCCTCCAGAAACACGCTTTGGAACTGTAGAGCAAATATTTCGCTAGTAATGGTGGGGTTAGAGTGTATCATACCTTCTGGTGAACGAAGAATAATTGTAGACACTCGCCATGATACATTTTTCCGTATATACTTGTAGAATTGTTTGGGTCCTGAGTCAACAACTTTTTCTTCATAACTCGATCGAGCTTTTCTCAGTTCAGTAGTTAATGTTTGCAAAGGTTTTGTCATCATTGAAATTTTCCGGTGTTTTTCTAGCTTTGTATCTATCTCATAATCTACGCTTCCGTCGTATTTGCGTTTTCTTTCCGCTGGAAATAGAGCAGTCCTTGTTCCTTTAAAGTTCGCCAAACCATAAAATGAGTCACTCCTACCTGATTTGCAAGCCGTCGTGTACTTAGTAGTAGCATTTGTGGGGCGACTCATGTTTAGCAAGTAGGCCTTCATAGTCCCTTTTTGTCAACCCCGTGGACAAGGTCGAGCGTGCAGAGTACCAGGTACCTAAGTCCCACTTAGAATTTTGCAGAGACTAAGCAGTTCCGACCTTAGCAAAGGTTATTTTACATGCTACACATCTTAGTAAAATGGGACCCACGGCTTTACATCACTTCCGAATGATGGCATACTTATTTGTGGCCAATTTTCCACTTCTTGCAGAATTTCCTCTTCAAGATCAGAACTTGATCTCCAAGTTGGCGGCCAATGTCGCGTTTGTTCATTCCAAATGACCCAAATTCTTTAAAGTGTTGAATAACACTTGTAAACGTTCTTGCATTTGGTTCTCGACGTTATGGAAACCTCTCCCATAAAGTTATCGCGCTAACTCTGAATTTTCGTGGATATCACCATAAATCAAAACCATATTGATTTTTGCATTATTAGTAAAAGCCATTACTTTTAATTTACCGAAAATCAACGCCTTCGTTAAAGTGGCAGTTAATTTGGCGTAAAATGACAACAAAATACCTAGTTTACTATGAGGTTTTTTATCCCATTTTTTCAACAATTTCGGTGGCTTCCAAACTTTTTCGGAAAAACTTCTAGTCGTTTTTTTTTCGAAAACCATCAACCTTTAAGGCATTATTGGGCAAATAGCTATGTTTTATAGTGTTCTATTACGGGTTAAAATATCCGCACAACTATCGAAGTCACCCTGTATATGTATTTATACAAAAAAAAAACCTAATAATTGAACTTACGGGCTTACATTAGAGTTATAATTTAATCTTGATTAGTTACTTTTTAGTGATAAAATGTAATAAACTCTGTTTGAACAAAAAATAGCAGCAGCTCTGTCAAGCTTTGTATGAAGTAAATCAAGGCCAACTCAATAGGAACCAAGTCCCTATGAGACTGTCGCATTCAGGGTTTTCTCTGTCTAATTCAATATACGATTAGTAACGTTCTCTAGTTTTGAATTATTAACCTTCAAACGTCAGAAATAATACGAAATCTTTTGATATATTCCAAAACTGTAGAATGATAATAAACCGATCTGTTACCTTCATATAATTGAGCATGAACATATTTTAATTCAGGTGGTGTTTAATAATAAATATTATCAAGTTTTAATAGTTTGATTTTCTATATAGGTAACATGTACCCTCGGTTCATTACTACATACGTGCTACACACTATGGAATTATTTAGTCTCCTAATGAATATTTTTGTAGCTCAACATACTAATCGTTCATGTCTGTATTTTAATTTTTTACATTTTTGTCATTTACATGGTTTGCTGAAGGATGAACGAATTACTAAAGAACGCTTCTACAATAAACGTCAAGGAAATATGTAATATAATACTAACATATTTGAGCTAGTTAAACGAATTTAAGATAATAAGATGTAACAGTTATAAAAGTTACATTATAGAAAAACATGGGTTGGATGTTTGTTAACATAAGAGGATGTGCAGGAACAGAAGCAGGAGACAGAACAGATATCAACTGAAAATGAAATGTTGGTTTTCGGTTCTTGAATGTCAGCACGAAGCTCATATGGAAACAATATTTCTTCGACAGTATCTTCACCAGAACTGCTATTGTTAAATATTATTGCAGAATTTATGTAACTTACAGTATATTTCAAAGATTTAATTATTCCAAAACGTCAAATCTATGTCAATACATATTCTGCAATATCAGAAACATTGCTAGAACGATAACCTAATATATTTCGCATATCTTTGACACTAGCAATTATTTAGTGACATACAGTTGTACTAAAGATAATCTACCGGGTGACAATGAGACTAGGGCCATGCTTATATCTTCTTTATTTATGAATAGATTTGGATAAAATTTTAGACCAAGATAATTTCTGATTGGCCGATAGATATAGTCAAAATGGCTGACTTTCGGTTTTACCGGAAATGATAATAAATTTGATTTTTTAAATGGAACACCCTGTATATTTTAAGTTTTTCGGAATCTACGAGTCAAATTACATATAATAGTCTTGTCAAATTTAAATTTTTTTAAACAAAAAAATGATTTTTTTAATTTTCATTTTGTACCATAGAAGGCCTTCACTTGGAAAAATTTATTCTAATTGACTCTAGCAACTCTTAATAATAGCTATTTTATCAATAAGGTCAATAACAAACCTTTAATAAATGAATATAGTTTGCTAAACTCGTTTTTTTTAAGAAAAAGTCACTTTTTTTTAAATGGCACCTACTAAGGGCCATCTTGCCATTAGATAAAAGATGCAATTACCAATCTAACGATATGCATCATGCACTACTTTATCTTTATCTGAAACTGAAAATTAATTAATCAATTATTTTTTTAAATATTTTATGTAATAACTAATAATACCTAAGCAAATTTGGCAACACTGTTGTATGTAATTTGAGTCGTAGATTCAAAAAAACCCAAAATATACAGGGTATTCCATTTAAAAAATCAAAGTTGTTATAATTTCCAGTAAAACCGGAAGTTAGACATTTTGACTATATGTATCGGCCAATCAGAAAATATGTATAGTATCTTGGTATAAAATTTTATCCAAATCCATTCATAAATAACGAAGATATAAGCATGGCCCTAGTCTCATTGTCACCCGGTATAAAGCTATAATGGGTGATTTTAATATTAATTTTGACACTGGCAATTGATATTTAAAGTGAATGACGTTCAACAAATTTGAAATACCTCCGTCACTTATACGCCATAGAATTAAATAATCTGCCTACAGATGCCGTTACAAATCGTATGACTGTTCCGAAAGTTAGAGAGAGTGAGAAGATGAATGAGACGGCCTGTTAGGGACTTTGTCTCTATAGATTTAGTTGGCCTTGAGTAAACACGTCATTATCGCCACCTATTGGCACCAGAAGAAGCATCTAGTACTTCAGAAAAAGGTTAAAATGATGGGTGTTCCATTCCATTTGCGTCCCATTCCTACTCACCCTCCCCTATGTAACAGTTTTTTTTTGTTACAGCTATACCAAGTATTTTAAATGTACCGTCTTCAACACAACATAATTTGTGTTAATTATTAATTCCTAGCAGCAATGAAAGATTTTGATACCGTAGATGATGAACAACTTGTACATCTAATATCTAATCACCCAGAAATTTACGATCCCAAAAACCAATCGTATAAGTTGCATACAAAGAAGGACGTATGTGGCATACAATTTCGGAAAGTTTAAATAAAAATGGTACGTTTAAAAAAAAAAGAAATTATTAAATATACGTGCACATAGACAACTACCAAATACAAATAGAAAAATTACGTTTTCTTATCCTTCCAGTCTTCGTAACCCTCTTTTGTGAAATAGTCTGTAAACCTTCTTCGTACACACCTTCAACACCTTCTATGCGAGCAAATCCCCCCGAATCATATATTCATTAGGGAGTGGGAAAGGTGTTTTTTCTAATTTATGTTGTTTTCTTGGATTATTGAGCACATATTCATTGCGCAACATGTTGTGTAAACAACAAGCGCAGATAACTAGATCAACAGTTGAAAGTTTTACGTTTATTGGAATAACAAAAATTCGAAATACATCTCATAAATTGCCGAAAGTACTTTCAGTGACTCTTCTAGCTCGAGAAAGCGTATAGTTAAAAAATGCTGCTTTTGGATCTTCTGGTGTTTGATTTATTGTATATTGTTTAATTTCATATTTATCAAGTTTTAATGCCTCATCGCCAACTATAAAATGAGGAAGAATAACGTTTTTTGAATGTGGAAGTAGTGCAGGTGGAGGAAAATTAAACTTGTCTTCGTAACTTTGCTGGCCAGTTTGAGATTTTGAAAATAACCGGCATTACTCTCTTTACCGTATAATCCGATTTCCACAACTGGAAACTTATAGTTAGGATCAATAAGAGCCAGAAGGACAATCGGAAAATATTGTTTATAGTTGAAAAAAGGGAACCGCTTTTATATGGGAACATAAGAGAGCCGCTTTTATCTGGGCACATAATTCGCACGTATTTATCATGAATTGGAGCGATGAGGCTGGAGAAATTCCAACGGTTCCAAAATTCTTCTGCTTTTTTTGTTAAAATTTATTGCTGATAGAGGTGGAAGTAAAATTGGCTTTAGCTTTTCATACATACTTCTCAGGACTATTGGTACAAATACGCTTATGTAGCTGTGGCATATCCGGAATGCAAAAAATAAAGATCTGTAAGTCTCCATTTGCAAGGAATCTGCAACAAGAGCAAAGCAATCAGAACTAAACATAGTATCCATTAAATGTGTCTACGATAATAAAACGAAAATATTAATAAAAGTATTTTTTAGCTGCTGCTTGCAAAAATAGGTGGAAAAACATTCGGGATAATTATTATAAACAGAAAAAGAACACTAAAAAGTCAACTGGAACTGCCGATCCTGTAAACGAAATCCAATTTTGGATCAATTAGGATTTTTGGAAGTAGTGGAACACGAAAGAAGGTAAATAGGTAAATATACATGCCATTTTATTTCTAAAGAGAAGCCATCAATTATTTTTGTTGTAGAGTGTTGACAAACGCCGATACAAAACTTGATCAGCTCACAGAGACTGATAATAGTCGGGATCAATTAGAGGAGATATCTGCCGATGAAAGCATCGAAGACAATGATATACCAACTGATACGCCAAATGTATCTACTCCATATCAACTCAGCACAGGATTTTCAAATAATGATAAAGGAGTTTCTCCACAAAAAAGAAGAAAAGATCTTAGTTCTGAAATACTAAGTGCAATTAACAAGAGCAATTCAGAACGAGAAGTTTTGTTCAACCAACTTAACACTACAACACCCCCTAGGATGAAATCGATATCCTTTCTAAAAACCTGGCGATGACAGTCAAGCAATTTCAACCATTATTTAGAGCAGATACAAAGAGTAAGATCTTTCAAGTGATATTCGAGGCCCAACTACAATTACTTCTAGCACAGCCCCCTTCGTCTCGATTGTCCACCTTTTCATACGCGTCTAGCAGCCTCTTGTCTGCTGCTACGTGGCACCATCAGGACAGTCCAATAGTACACAATCAGCCTGCTAGCTGGATCTGATGCAGCACAGTATTTTGAAAACTTTCACTTATAATACCATGAGTAGTCAAAGTTATGTCGAATATTTTTGCTGTGGTATCACCAATTGCGCTTAGGTTCGATTAGGACGAGTGCGCTAGCACGAGTCCTAATCCCAAGCGCAATGGACATGAGTGATACCACCGCAAAAATATTCTACTTAACTTTGACTAAGAATGGCATTCGAGGGACTATTCACTGGACCAAACTACTTTTTCAATTTAGTTTTCAGTAAATCTAGCAACAAACTACGCAATTTCTATAGCAACAGAACACTAATATTGACTTTTTCTAATAGTCCATTTTCTAAACGCTAAAAATTCCCCAAAGTTCTAACTTCGTTGACTCAAAACCGATTTTGAAGATTTTTTATTATTATTTCGGCAAAAGTGTATAGAAAAGTTCCCCATAGCCATAGGTGAGAAAGTGTGCTTTTTATTTTTTCAATTGTTATTAACAAATAAGTGTTTTTTAATATACTCTTAATTAAAAAATGTATAACTATTTTATTTATTTACACAATTGCCTGAAATTTGATAAAATAAGGTTTTTGGGGTCGCAGATTACGAATCTGGCCTCAAAATGGGTTTAAAAACAAAATGGCGTCGAAGGTAAATTTTTTAATATTTAAAAAAAAAAATTTTAATGGCTGGGTGGTTTTGGGGTCGCTGATTACGAATTTGACATTAAAACTTAACTAAAATAAAAAATGGCGGTACCAAAATGGCGGAAAGAGGTAAACTTTTTAAAATTTCTGATACCTATACCTAGGGGTTTTTTGGGTCGCTCATCCCAAATTTTATGTTAAAATTTATCAAAAATGGAAAACGGTGTCTGAAAAATGGTGGAAACAAATGATAGAAGAGTTAAATGAGTATTAAAGATATATGCACCGCAGTCGCCGAGCCTAAAGGCCCCTTTTCCTATACCCACAAGCTGGCCCGCAATTAGTTTTGTAGTTGCAAAAAAATAATTTTTAAGATGTTTTGTGGAGCTGGTTCTTGTGTCATTAGGATTGGAAAACACTTCCGTGTATCATATTTCCAACACCAATCTTCCGTTGAAATATCTTGGTTTCCCAGCCACAACTGCGTTTACAAATGCACGCGCTTTAAATGTTGTTCTGCTGAATCCATCGTAGGGCAGAGTGATGCTAAATTAACACTACTTTTTTAGTAGACGCCTTAATAAAAGAGTCAAACCTAAAATTCAAAATGTTTTTATTTAAAGAATATATGTATTGTATTGTCTGTAACCTCATTTACCTTGCGGTACTATATGAATAATAAAAAACGTTCAATCATTTAAACATTCCTGTAAGAGTTTAAGCAGTTACTTTTCTTTGTACCATACATTGCAAGCATACATTTTATACCAGCATTTTTTTATATAAATTTTTGCAGTCTGTTCTAAATCACAGCTATTTGCAAATATTTTGGCAAATTTATTCTTTCCTGAACATAGCCATTGCTTCATTTACTAGAACTTATTTATGTGGATCTTTAATAAGGTGCCGGTCCTATTCGTCTTCTTCATCCTTATATATCTTCAATAAATTACACAATATTCAAAAGCCATGATCTGCACCTTGACACCAAAACTCGCATGCTAAGATGCTACATTTTTCCCATCTTGCTCTATGGGGTCGAGTCCTGGACACTTAACGAAACAATCACAAAAAAATTGAAGCCTTTGAAATGTGGTTATACTGAAGAATATTGCGGATATTGTGGAAAGACCGTGTAATAAATATTAAAATTCTGGAGAGAATGAAAAAAAGTAAAGAGATCATGAACAATATCAAGATACGCAAACTTCAATACCCCGGACATATAATGAGGAATGAGAATAACTACGCCCTTCTGCAATCTATTATATAAGATAAGATATATGGCAAACGTCGACCAGGACGCAGAAGAATATCTTGGTTGCAAAACCTAAGGGCGTAGTATGGGAAATCATCCAATGAGGTATCTAGAATTGCAACCAATAAAGTGTTGATCGCAAACATACGAAATCGGATAAGCACCTGAACAAGAAGAAGAAGAAGGTTCTTTCCTCTGTTAAAACATGCTGAAGTTGTGTCACATCCAGTTAATGCATGTGCAGAAAGAACATGCTCACTACAATTGGGATGCGCAAATTGCAGGCTTTTAGAAGAAGATATTTTTTTATTTTCTTTATTTTTGGCACATTTTAAAAATACACTGAATTTCATAAGAAATGAACCACCCCGAAGGAGTTAAAGCACAACTTCGAAATTACGTAGAAATGGGTAGTGCATGGAGACAAACAAATGATTACAGTTTCAAAAACAAATGACAACATTTATTGAAAATATCATTAATAATGTGTTGCATCTCCGCGTATTCTTATGCATTCAGTAACCTTTCGTGGCATGCTGGAAATCAGATGGTCGATTGCCTCTTGGGGCAGCTCATTCCAGGCTATCTGTAGCTGTTGACGTAATTCCTCTAAAGTGTTGGGAGGTTTTCTGTCCATCATGACCCAGACATGTTCAATACGGTTTAAATCCGGGGATCTTGCCGGCCAAGGCAAATGTAGAACATTGTTTTGTGCTAGGAACTGTAACGTTACGTGAGTAGTATGAGGCCGCGCATTATCGTGTTAGAAGACGGCCCCTGGAAGGTCTCGAAGGAATGGCACTAACACGGGCTCCAAAATAGTGTCAATGTAACGTCGCGCGTTTAGAGTTCCCGGAATGAATATCAAGGGAGACCTGCCGCTGTAGCGTATTGCTCCCCACACCATTACACCAGGACTTAAAGCCATGTGGCGACGCTGCACAAACTGCAAATTCTGCCTCTGATCTCTAAGTCGTCTGATCCGTAAACGTCTTATCAGAATTCCATAAGCAAAAACGGGATTCGTCGCTGAAGACGATAGCTTCCCATCCATGGACCTAATGTTGTCGGTTTTGGCTCCATTGAAGTCTGGTATCTTTATGTTGTTGAGTCATAGGAAGACAAAAATAAGGACGATATGAGCGTAACCCAAATGTGCGTATTCGACGATAAATTGTGCTCATAGACACTCTGCGACCGATTGCTCTTACCCAATTGATTGCAACAGCTCGCGTTGGTTCTACTGGGTCCTGCATTGCACTTCGCCTTAACAGCCGATCTTCGCGTGCTTCTGTCACTCTAGGACGTCCACTGCCTCTACGACGAGTTTCTAGGTGTTCTTCCTCCCAATCCATCCAAGTCTGTCTAATAGTGGCGTGAGGTCGGCCCATGCGCCTGTCAATTTCCCGAAAGCTTTAACCAGCATCATGCATTCCGATAATTCGTCCTGTTTCAAAGGGCGTAAGATGGCGAAAATTTGGGTGCCAGTTCGATATGCGGTCTACCATGTATAATACGGTCTACCATAAAGTAGCTGGTTCAATATGCGGTCTACATAATATGCAGACCAACATAGGTAAAGTCTTGTGGTTCAATAAGCGATCTATCGTCAAAAATATTTATTATGTTTAATTGACTACATGTGCATACAGTAAAAATGGTTAAATTATAAGTATTTATACATATACATCTCTAACATCGTTCAGAAAAGCAATAAACTTATCGTCTGTGTTTTTAAGTATTCTTAAGTATGAATAATTAACCATAATTAATAAACAATTTCAAAAACAACCAAATTGCCGTATAATGAGCAGTAAAAGTACTTAATTATCCGATTGGCAATTAGTTTATTGCTTTCCTAACGACGGGGTTATAGGGAAACAATGGATAATTAACTACGTATAATTAACAAATATTTTTGGGTTTATTTATTGAACCACATACTTCGCCTATATGTGGACCTGTATATCATTATACATTAGCATTATACAGGGTGTTTGGTTCACCGACGTATATCCGAAAGGAGGTGGTAGGTGAGTCGGTTTGGAACTTATTTAACCAAAAATACCTTTATACAAAGTGTCACGGTTTTATACGTGGCTTACTAGATCAAAGTTTGATATCTAGAGAATACATTTTGAACTTTAGTCGACTCCATATTTTGTTTTATCACATGTAGAGGGTATCAAGTGATTTTATTTGATAGAACAGATATCAAAGACTACTAAAATAAAAGTTACAAGAAATTAAAAGTTTGCAGTTGTGTCTAATTAAAATTAATCATACTAAAACTGCAGTAATTTAATAAAATCACAAAGTTGGCTTTATCTCAGAAACCGTGACACTTTGTATAAAGGTATTTTTGGTTAAATAAGTTCCAAACCGACTCACCTACCACCTCCTTTCGGATATACGTCGGTGAACCAAACACCCTGTATATGGTAGACCGCATATCGAATCAGATACTCAGTGGTAGACCGCATATCGAACTGGCACCAAAATTTGCACGTCTTCGAACGCGTGGCATTTTTAACGCACTAACTTCACTAATTCAGTAACAACAATCACAAACAAACGGCGAACTACTCCGAAAAATACGATTCAACAAAAGACAATTTTAGGTTCTAAAAGACAGATAATTTCTATCAGCAGTGACAGATGGCCTCCAAAATTTAATCATTTGTTTGTCTCCATGCACTACTAAATTCTACGTAATTTCGAAGTTCTGCGTCAACTCCTTCGGGGTGGTTCATTTCTTATGAAACGCAGAATATATATCTGTATCAGGAGAAACTAAAGCTGTTAATAATAAGCTTATCGGGTTTGAACAATTTTATCAAATTGACGGCCATTATGGCTTAAAACTAATAAAAATTGTAGTAATTAATTAATTTTAAATGTATTTGTGGATTTTTAACATGTAACCTGGTGACAGGAATATCTAGCATTACTTTTGTTGTGTGATAGTATGCTGCTTCGTTGTACTGCTTTTGTAAATTTAAAATTTGAAATCTAGTCACATGTTTTGTGAATTACATGTGCCTTTTCGGTTTTGTACCACAAGTTGTTAGGTCTCGAGAATGGTATAAATAAATATCGAAACTGTCGACCTTAGCATCAAGTGGTTTTATTTCAACAAACCATTAATAGCTCTTGTAATCGTTGCCCAAGTACTGAGATTGGTGTTGACTATAACCCCTTTCCCAGTCAAATTCTTCGCCTTGTATATATATATATAATATATATATATGTATCTAAAATTGCACCATACTGTTGAACAAGTTGCCATTTGTTTTTATGTAATAACATTCCTCCGTCTGTCACAAACAGAAAAATCCTTTAATTCAGTAATATCTTTTGGAAATTGTACAAAGAGGTCGTAGAAAACACATTTTCAGGCGTTGGAAATTATATGTATTCATATTTTATATTTAAATGTATTTAATCTATTTAAATTTGAGTTAGTTTAACTATTTAGAATTTTATTTGTATATAATGTTTATTAAATAATAATAATAATAATCGTACAGAATAAAAATTAACCTTTTAATGCTATATTTATAATGACTGTGTCCAAAACCCCTAGATATAAGGCAACGCGCGGAACTCAAAAATGAAGCTATTTTGCCACTTTAAAGACGTTATTTTTCATTTTTGATAAATCTTAACATAAAATTTGAGATCAGCGACCCAAAAAACACTATTTAAATGAGAAATAAAGTCCGAAAAAAATACATTTTTTTGCCATCTTGGATCCGCCATTTTTTCTTTTAGTTGAGTTTTAATGTCAAATTCGTAATCAGCGACCCCAAAAATCCCTAGACATTTAATAAAAATTAAAAACAATAAAAGAAAAAATTAGACTTTTGACGCCATTTTGTAGACGCCATTTTGGTTTTTAGTCCAAATTTGAGGCCAGATTCGTAATTTGTGAACCCAAAAATCTTACGGTTATCAAATATCAGGCAATGGTTTAAATAAATAAAGAAGTTATAAATTTATTTAATTAAGAATATATTAAAAAACACTTATTTGTTAATAACAATTGAAAAAATAAAAAGCACACCTTCTCACCTATGGGGAACTTTTCTATAAACGTTTTCCGAAATAATAAAAAAAAATGTTCAAAACCGGTTTTGAGTCAACGAAGTTAGAACTTTTTCCCTATAGTAAATGGACTATAATAAAAATCAAATTTGTTTAAAATATTCACTATACCACTAGTGAAAATTGTCGGTTATTTTCACTAGTGAAAATTGTCAAAAAATATTCACTTTACCACTGGTGAAAATTGTCAATATATTTCATTTTTATTGGCTCAAAGACGTCAAATCTTGTTTTTTATTGGACAGTTTTTGATAGATAAGAAGTGAGTTGAATAGTCAAGAATATATGTAACTTAACTGTTTATACATAACCTTCTTACTTTTAGTTTTTGTTAGACAATATACGATTAAAGAGTATAGCTTGGACATTCAAATCTCGTTTTATATTTTTCTCGTTATATGTAAAATGTGTTTATTTATATGCACTCTTCGTGGAAATGTATATAAAGAATCAAACAACCCTACGTTAATTATCGGGTACGTATCTGTTAAAAAATGCAAAAGTTCTTTCAACGTCACTTCCATTTTCTTAACGTAGGGTTGTGTGATGGTTTATATACATTTCCACGAAGAGTGCATCGAAATAAACATATTTGACATAATATAATTTTAAAAATTAAAAAAATAGATTTGGATGGTCTAATACCAGTATTATTACTTTGCATTTCATTTACCTATATAATAAAAAAAACATATTACAAAAACGTACTTACTTTAATGTTACTGCCAATTTTTCTGTGGGTGTTCCTGTGTTTCACACGATTATAAAACATCATTATGAGTTCACTTTCTATGAGCTCTAATACCTAGTTAAAGTGATATCATGAAATTGGAAACAACTCTTTAAATTTTATTGCATTATCTTTCAGATAATTGTTGATTAATATTGACTGAAATGCTTCTACCTGTCTATTTCTATGTAGACTTGTTGAGATTCTGTAACACAACGGAACCTGTGTCGCACTTGTAATTACAGAAGATATTTTACACTTGTATGTCTGTTCTGTAACTCAGCGCCAACACTTTTTTAATACAATTGCAGAAAAATTTCTAGCTATCTTAAACTATGGGTTCGAACTTCTCAAGTGTCAGTATCAATCAATCCTTCCTGGTGCACGTATTGCCCAATAGGTGGTTGAGTTACAGTTCAAGTGCAAGTGATTCTAGTGAAGATGTTGTTGCTGTCCGAGCGAAATATCGCTTTAGACTTTAGAGCAAGAACTAACTGATTTCGACTTGAGGAATTTATAGAGCGATTCAGGTTGAATAGGACACAATTCTCTTCGAGATCTTTCCCCAACACTGGAAAATAATACCAATCGTTGGTATGGGCTATCACATGCGCAGAAAATGTCAGTTGCACTACACTGGCTGGGAAATGGTGGATAGTACCATGGTTTTTGCGATATGCAAGGGATTTCACAAATGTATTGTAGATGCGCTCATGATTTTGTGGATACTGTCAACCAAATTAAATTTAATGAAATAGTAGCATGGTCCGCTGACACATTAAGCGTGGTACAGCAATTTTATAAACTAGAGAGGGTATGCATGAGATGTGGGGCAATTGACGGAAACTCATAAATATAGATACTGTTAATGAACCGACTTACATAGATCGACATGGAAAACACAAAATAAACTGTATGGCTGTTTGTAGACCAGATATGAAACTCTACTATGTGAGTGCTAATTGGCCCGGAAGCGTAAACGATGCTATGGTGTTCAGCATATCATTTCAAGCAGTGGCTGATTCCACCAACATATGAAGATTTCCTGAATCCAGCTCAAAATGCTTTTACTAGAGTTCATAAACGAACGAGATGGATTATAGGAAACGTATTTGGAATACTAAAAGAAACGTTTCCTTGTTTAAACTATTTGCGAGTCAATCCGGTATTTCCGGGAAATACTTTTAAATATTGTACAGTGTGTCCCAAATTGGACACTTTTGATAGGAGACATTCATTTCTAGAGGAGATAGTAAAAAACGAACTTTCATGTTACGGGCTCGTTTTTTGTGTAAAAATGAATGGCGAAAACCGCACATCGATATCTTGATCTCTTTAAAAGATACAGGGTGATTTTGAATTTGGTGCATTTTCGACTCGCCCCCGTAACTTGCTTATTTGTGAATATTTTGTGTTTCTGCGAAAACATTCTTAAGGCACTTTTTTAAAAGGAATCGAATGGTATGCTTAGTGTTTTTGTAAAACAAATGGGGGGGGGGGGGGGGGGGAGCTGTGACATAAACTTTTATTTTTACTTATGGACCACCCTCTTCATTTATACATTCTGTTTCGAATTAAAATTCCCTTTCCAAATATATATAATACTTGCTACTTTTCTTTTTAAAGTTTTATTTTATTGCAGTTTTTAAATTATTTTTGATGTAATTTATGAATCTGGGGTGCCTTGTTTGGGAAATAAAACAAATTAGCCTCAAAGATATTATAAAATAATTTTACTTCCTACTGGTTTGTAATTTTTTGTGGATGTTTTTAGAAGAACAAAGTAACTTGAATAATTTAAATGACTATGTCGACTAAAACTTCATAAAAAACTAGAAAACTCAACATTTAATTTAAAGAAAAACATACAAACAAGGGAAACAGCTATAACCAGAACATAAAATCAAAACTACAATTATTATTAAAATTATTTACATGTGTTCAAATTGAGCACCATTTACATCTAAGCACCACTGACTTCGGTTCCTGACATTATTGACAGCATTAATCAATTCTACCGCAGTAATTGTTTCAAAATCATGTCTTCTGCTGCTTCTAATGCCTCTCGCGAATCAGGATGGTTTTTATAGGTGAGGTCCTTTATTCTTCCTCAGAGATAAAAATCTAGGGGCGTTAGATCGGGGGGATCTTGCTGGCCAATGCACAAGACCGCGATTTACAAGCCAATTGTTCCAAAATTGTTGATTTAAAAACGTCGAAATAGTCTGCATTGTGACAACGGTGCCCCGTCTTGTTGAAAATATACATTTTTAATTTGCAATAATGACAAATCATCCATGACGGGTTCAATAAATTGCCCGTAATATTACGCTCATATCGTGCTGCTGTAAGGCTACCCTAATAGATATACGGACCGATAAACCTTCCTCTAAAAATACCGACCCAAACATTAAAACTGTATCGACCCTGATTTTGTATCTCCACAGTACTATGTGGATTTTCCAAACTCCAATTGTAGCAGTTATGTCTATTAAAAATACCAGCACTGCTAATGCACGCTCTCATCGGTCCATATGACGTTCTGCGCAAAATTTGGGGTTTCAGCACATTTTCTCAAATGCCATTGGCAAAATTGTATTCTACATTGGAAGTCATTTGGTAACAACTTATGAACATTTCTCACTCTATAAGGTTTTAAATTTATTTGTTTTCAGAATTCTTGAAAACATTAGATTTTGGAATACCTGCGTTTCTCTCTGCATTTTACGCAATCAAATATTGGACTGGTTTTGAATTTCCCCCAAAACAGTTAATTCTTCTACTTCCCTGGCTTCATATATTTTTGGTCTTGGTTTTGTAAACGAGCCATATGTAAGCAGGTTTTTGTTGTAATCGGGAAAATATATCCCGAAAGGGTTGTCCTTCTTTCCGGATATCTGTTCAAGTAAAGATTGCTGAGCATCTTCATGTGATTCCCAGTAGCACTTCAACATATATAATTTTTCGTAGTTTTCATACATCTGCATATAAATTCAAAACTCTGTTCATAAAAGCAAACTTTCAACGTAAATTTAAATGAGAACTTCTAATTGTGTGACAGTATTTGATATTTTTCAAGCACGGTACCCTAGTTCTAATTACTTACCTGATACTTAAAGTGGTGCGAGAACAACCAAAATTTGATTGTTGTCATATTGTTGTTACTTAATATCTGTGAGGCTAATTTGTTTTATTTCCCAAACAAGGCACCCCAGATTTATAAAATTCATCAAAATAATTTAAAAACTGCAATAAAATAAAACTTTAAAAAGAAAAAGTAGCAAGTATTATATATATTTGGAAAGGGAATTTTAATTCGAAACAGGAATGTGTAAAAATATAGGGGTGGTCCATAAGTAAAAATAAAAGTTTATGTCACAGCTTCCCCGCCATTTGTTTTACAAAAACACTAATCATACCATTCGATTCCTTTTAAAAAAGTGCCTTAAGAATGTTTTTGCAGAAACACAAAATATTCACAGATAAGCAAGTTACGGGGGTGAGTCGAAAATGCACCAAATTGAAAATCACCCTGTATCTTTTAAAGAGATCAAGATATCGATGTGCGGTTTTCGCCATTCATTTTTACACAAAAAACGAGCCCGTAACATGTAAGTTAGTTTTTTACTATCTCCTCTAGAAATGAATGTTTCCTATCAAAAGTGTCCAATTTGGGACACACTGTACAACTATGCAATATATCCAAAAATAATCTTCCTTCGCATGAGAATCAAGTCGATGACGAAGGTCCAGTAGATGATGCACCGGAATCACCGGATTTCGAAGATGAAGTTCCTCCTCCTGCTGCTGCGGCTCAAGCTAGATTACAACAGTTGATAAATTGTTTCAGAATTTAAAACATAATTATATTATCAGACAAGTTTTTGAGTAATGAACGGATTTTTAAATCTAATAATATTTTATAAATTTACAAATTAGTATAGTACGTTTATGGACCATCACTACTGTTCAGAATGTCAATGTAGCAGTCGGCTTAGACGTATCCGCCCGGAATGAAGTGGTAAACTCCGATCCGTTCAAATCATTTTCTAACTTCAACATCTCCAGTCTTTTTTGTAATTCTCCAGTTTCAGGTTGTCTATTTGTAAGTACAGTTTATTTTGTTTTCTTCTCTTCACGAGACGTGTCTACAGATTCTGGTATGATCCGCTTGCCCTTTCCTGTATAAAAGAGGTTTTAGTTAGTGAAAATCATACGATCTAAATAATTATTACTGATTCTGTTCCGTAAAGGTGCTGTGTTACTATTGGTGTCCTGATGATCCTCAGTTTTCCTCTGGTGCTGTTGATATTGGACTGTAGTGTTGTATCGTCCATAGATTCTGGGAACCCAAGTCCACAAACCACAGGGGAGTCTTTCCCTATAATTTCGATCACTGTAGCATGTATTGTGTTACAGGGCCCTTGTTTCAAATTATTGGGGCATTTGTAAAGCCTTGTGCAAGGTTATTGTATCTTATTTCTCAAATCGAAACATAAATCTAAAATTTGTGGCAGAAATGTACATCGAACTGAATCGTCGATATAATTCCTTTTGCTCTTGAAGCACAACTTCTATAGAATGTAGATGATATAATATTTATCATCGAAGTTTGCGAATATTCCCAATTCAGGACATATTTTTAGTTAGAAATTCTATTGACACGTTTATAGATATTAACAAAACAAGTGTGATTATGAGCATCTTAACGAAACGAGTTTGATTATCAGAATGAGGCGGTGAGCCGAGTTCTGCGGCAATCAGACGAGTCTCGTTAAGTGCCATAAGCCAACATGTATTGTTCAATATTTTATTTTAATCGATAAATTCTAGTTTATTGTATTTTTTTTTTATATAAAAAGGGTGCAGTAATAACTATCCACACGCACTGAATGGGACAATGAAGCTCTTAAAAATACTAAAATTAATTTAGTTAATAGTCTATATTCTATAACAACATCGGTAAAGATAAATTTATTAACGTGACAGATGTGACTCTTTGAAAGAAAGCAACTATGATTAGACCTGTATAAATAAAATTACCATAACGTTTAAAATAACGAACAGTAACTTATGACAACAATAACAGTGACACTTAATGAATTCTAAAGCTTTACATTACTTTTAGTTTCCATGGCCAACCCTTATGTAATTTCTTTTTGAATACACGGTATAAAAGTTTAGTGATTTGTGGTTATGGCTTGTAATCTATGAATAGTATATAGCTGATGAAAAAGATGTGGGACTGTTTTAAACGTACCGTCGGCATACTAGTGCGGGGAATCGGCTAAAAGTTATAGGTTGTGCCTCGTACTAAATATTACAATTCGATCTTGTGCAGCACCGGAATCAAACAATAAAAACGGTTCCCTACGTTTGGTGATCATAAATTCTTGGGGAAAAACAATAGTACTGCGACCAGTTGGTAACGCTGGACCACCATTCTGCTTTTGGCGAATATTTCGTATTGTCCTTTTTGTACTGTCTAGCCTTGAAAGTTGAGTTGCAGCCGCTTGACTAACTGTTGCTGAGGCATTGGACACAATGTAGTGAGGCGCGTCCTGAGTAAGTTTAACACTGTTACGAATGTTATCCATAACTTTACTTACTTATACATGCGCTGCGTCTGCAGTATGGTTATGATTGTCACTTTTTTTACTGATTTCATCTTCGATTGTAATAACACGAGCACATTTTGTCCTTTTGTAGTTTTCACATCTCCAGTAAATTGTCGTATCAGCTTTCTTATCTTGGTTATATAAATGTCCGTCCACATGTAATTTTGACTTGCCCTTTTCACTACTTATAAATTCTAAAGGCATTGTGTCAAATTTGAGTTGCACTTCACTTAAAGTAAAAATAGCAAATGAATATTCTTCCATAAGGGACAACAAATTTATACCCCTAGTAAGTGATTATACAGCGATTAACGATAATTACCATAAGAATTTTACAAAAAGAAAGAATTCTTTCAGAATAATAGTTTCGGAGAAAAAATGCAATTTTAGGTCTGTAATGGTATCTGAATCTAAACCAATACTCGAATCTTAACCGTTGAGATTCGAATCATCTTACCACTAATAATTAAAACTTAAAAATAAACAAATATATTAAAAAGGAAGACTAGTAAGCCGACCTCCACGTAGTTTTCTTCTGAGTAACGCTAACAGGATTTACAGTAGTATTTATTTTACTATTTCAGATTTACGATTCGATAAATTGCCATTCGATTAACAGTGATTCGATAAATTGCCTTTCGATTAATTGTGATTTGATAAATTGCCATTCGATTAAGTGCGATTTCGATAAATTGATTTTCGATCAATTGAGTTCGGTCAATTGCGTTCGATGAATTGAGATTCGTAAACTTTCCGCATACCTATTAATCATGTAACATTGACAAAACACCAAAGCATCGCTTTCCTGCGGAACTTTTTCGTGCGGATTAATTTCCCCACGGCACTTTTTCCGGCGGAACATTCTGCGCGGAACTTTTTCCGGCATCGTATTGTAGTACGTAGGAGAGTTTAGACACTGAGTCACTATCTTGTCGCATTTTGATAAAATTTTATAAAATTTACCGTAAGATATATGGTTAACACCATTAATTCACTTTCGTCACACATCATAGCTCTAACAAACAGTAAGTGTGTTACGTTGACTGTCGTATTACTCGTATTCACAAATGCTGAAGAATTGAAGAAGGAGTTGCCGTGCCTTTAACATTTAACTCCTACTTTTTTCAAGAAGAAACCAGAAATTAAGTTCCAGAAAAATCTAATACCAACAAGTAGAGTGATTGCCATATCTCAGCGACCCTGCGCAGTGATCGAAATTCTGTAAATACGTCATAAGCAAGGCTACAGACCAACCTGAAAATATCATTGCGATTTTGCTGTGTTTGATATCGATTGCTATTTTCGTGCTTATAAGTCAGTTACTGCGTTCTTTATCTACTTATATTTCCGTTTATTATAAAAAACAGTTTTATCAAATAAACACTAAATATTGACCCAACCTATTTTAAATTTCGCGCCTGCAAGCTAGCCTGATGTTTTGTACTGAAAACACCATTTGGGCGTCTCGCTCCAGTTTTCTCCCTTGCTTCACTGCGCATTTGTGGTCGCCTACTTTTAAAAGTTTTAAAGGTGAGATGGAAGTTTTAAGTTAATACCTGTCAACTGTCAATCACCTGATGCCATCTTCTATTTTTAAGTAGCTTAGTCTAATCTCTACTACTTTATGAGTTTATGATTTATGACCTTCTGCTTACTAGAGGAGAAGGTCCAAATTTCGACTACCACTTTCTTTGGCACTTGGAACTCATGTAAAACTAATGATAAAGCTATGACATTTTCATAAAATTTTAGCTAAAGGAGTTGTTTTTCAATTCCGTGTAGTTGATTTGATAAAAAACTAACAATGTTTTTTGCGATTCTTTTTTTCAAAAGATGATCAAATTGAGGTTTTTCCATCTGTGGTCCAGAATTCGACTACCTGTTCAAAAACCTTGGGAAAATAAGGAAAAGTAAAATAACTGAAACTAACAACTAGTGAGACAAATGTCTCATTTAATAAAACAAAAAAGACCGTTTTTCAAATAGAACGCGTATTAAATAAAAACAATAATATTTTTTAAAATATTTTATTAAATTAATGGTTATAAGGTTATAAGGTTTCAAATCACATTATTATTATTTAAAGGTTAAAATGAAAAAAAAACACAATTTAATTTGATAAGACTTCTCTGTAGATTATGTTTTTAGTGAAAAAGTCTCCATTTGCAAGTGAGCCTTGTTTAGAGTTGGGTCCGAGGAAAATCTGTACTGAAACAGCGTCTCGGACGGACGGAAATCACGTGATTTCTCGAAAACCGGAAGTGTCACGTGACTGAAATTCGGTTGCTGACCTGACATGACCATTCCAAACATATAACTTTAATAAGTTTTTTTCTCTATCTCTTACGGTTTGGCTGCTGAAACAGCGTCCCGGACAGACAAAACAGCGTCCCGGACAGACAAGTCTATTAGATAAAGGATAATATCAAGTTATTGGTAAAATCTAAATTCAATACAATGTAATCATAGAAAGGTAAGTAGTTTTTTTTTAGTGTCTATTTACAAAAGTCGCAGACGTAGAGCTTCTTATCAGCTCCAGCACAATCAATATGAGCCCATAGATTGCACGAGATGTACTTTATCCAATGTTCTCCTTTGTTGTCGTTTGAAAATAATACTTCGCAAAAAATGCATGCTGCTTCTTCATCGTCAGGCTTACTTTTCCCCATTGGAAAATTCAAATCGCTTAGGTTGTTATCAATAAATGTTTCTTTAGGATTGGATTTATCCGAAGAACTATCTTTATTCCGTTTGTTCAAAACCTTTCCTTTTGATTTATTTTTCTTTTCTTTAGGTGTCGCAACTTTTACCTTTTTCACATTGTTGGTCTTTTCTCCTTCAAAATGTAGTCTCTTTTTCGCACGGTTTTTGTTTTTTTTTTAGATCTGGCCTAGCTTTCTGATCAATTTCTCTTAAAGATTTTATGAAAGCTTCTTTGTACGGAGTTCCAGTTATAACACATGATCCAACAGCTTTTCGACCCCTGTTGCTGGTTTTTCTTTTCAATGAAGGGATAGGGCCGATTTCATAAGGACTGACATCAAATGTTTCCTTTGAAATTCTCGTTGAGGTACTCGGTTGAGATTCCTCGGGGGGAACTGGTAGCCTTTGAAGTACTAGGCTGGGGCTCTTTTGGTAGATGTGCAGGTGGTGAAAGGAGACTCAAAACTGACTTAGATAAGTTGGGAGATGGGTCATCTGAAGTATTTTTCTAGTTTTATTTCTGTGGCGTTGACTGACAGCTGCAAGATTTTCCTGATTCTTGGAGTGAAGCCAAATAGTCAGAATCTGTGAACACCTTTTTGTTCATAGGGAAAATCCCAGTTTTCTTAAAACCATTAACTGCGATCTCTCCCGTCTGCACTTTTAAATACGCCTTCCCAAATAGCTCCATCATTTCATAACTAGACAATGGTTTTGTAAGTGGAATAGCCACCGTCTGATTTCTTCGCTGTAATGGGATCTTAAAGGCCCCATGAAGGATTTGTACAGCGGCTGTAGTTTGTGTGTACAATGCGGGGACAGTGATATGATTCTCACATGGTTGTTTTTAGCAGAGTCAATAACGTCAATGTTACGAACATGACTAAAATGTCCATCCAAGATGAGTAGGATCGGAGATTCTTTGGACGGCTTGACTTTTTCCACAAAGTGTTTGAACCAAGTGGTGAAGATGTTGGTCTGAACCCAACCAGAGGGATGTGCAAGGCCTATTGTCCCTGGAGGAACACCTCTCATTAGTTGATTGTTCATGTTCTTTCGTGGAAATATCACTAAGGGTGGTACATAGTGGCCAGTGGCACTCATACAAGCAATCACAGTTATTGTGGCTCCTCTCTCTGCAGATGTAAGGGCGGCAATTTGCCTCTTACCCTTTCTTCCAACCACGTACGGAATTTTGCTTTGTACAATGGTTAATCCTGTTTCGTCTACATTATAAATCCTGTCAGCGGAATACTTGTCATTGTTATATGCTTCTAACAGATTAAAAAACGCGCCAACATTTTCCTTGTTGAATCCAAAGGCGCGAGAAAATGATGTTCCACAGGGCTTACGCAGAGATAGAGTCTGTTTGTGACGTTCTAAGAAGAGATCCACCCAAGCACGCCCGGCTTCACCTTGTTTAAATGGATGTGTAATATTGTATCGTGATGCTAGTTGGAAAGCCATTCGACGTAGATCTCCCAGGGTGTATCCAAAAAACTTCTCTTCCATATGCAGTATATAAGTAACTAATTGTTTGTCAAGCTATTCTCCCAGTACACGCTTCCTTCCAAATTTAATTGACACTACTTTAGAAGGAGAAACTTTGGTCTTTTTGCTCAGATCTCGCAAAGTACCGAGGTACATTCAAAGTTATTGCTGCAGTAAGAGTACCCATTTCCTTTTTCCTAACAGCAGGGATCGCTTTTACCATATCCGCCTCATTCCACTGTCTTCTCTTTTGTTTTAGAGAGTACTTTGGTTTCTTTTTAGGCATTCTGGAACGGATACGACTAAGAATAGCCTTTTCGGAATTGTGGTCCAATATTCGACTAGTAGTCAAAATTTAGACCATCCCTTGTTTCAACTTTTTAGGTTAAATATGCAGTAAAGACTAAGGTTAGCCATTAAGTTTTAATATATTTTAATAGCTTGAAATATACTTAATACGATAGCTAAATAGTTATAAGATCACTACTACCTCGTAATCTATGACAAAATCAAGAACACATACCTGCAAAAGTTTTGTGATGATGGAAAACTAACTAACTATGGTTCACTACACTAACGTTTGAGATCGCACTGAGCTGCATCGCGCATATTGCAACAGGCTCGACCTTGAGCACTTTTTCACGTTCCGGCTGCGAGGATGCAGCACCTCCTAGTATGTTAACCCTACATTGGTGTGGTGAATTAAAATGTCGCGAGTGGTGTGGTGGGGTATGTGGTACCCCAACGGTTTTCTTTTTTTTTTTCTAATAATTTTACATATTTTTCAAAGTATTTTTGCGCTATTCGGGGTACTGGTAAATCTTTAACAGAGAAAATAACATTTTCAAATTGATTTATTAAAAAAAAATACAGAAAAGCTTAGCTTAGGTAATTTTGGGAACATAAAAACATCGCTCTTCTTAGAAAATATATACTAATCTTAAGAAACGACTTTAAACTAAAACTGTGCTTTTTCTTATTACTAATAAGATTGAAAAACATTATAAAATACACATAATACTTATTTAAAATTATTTAATCACATTCCGATGCGGCACAAATGTCGCATTTTAATGCGGAATGTTCTAAGTGAACATATCTCTTGCAAGAATAACAGACGTAATGAGTCTTCCTATGTTGTTGTCTGGAACATAATAAACATCGTCCTTTTGTCTTCTGCTGTTTTGGCATTGGTTCGTCATGTTCAACTTGTTTTGACCAGTTATCCCTCAGTTCGGTCTGACACATTCACTATCACAAACCGATTTTTCCACTTCATCTTCACTTTCAACCTCTTTCCATAGTTCCTCTAGTCTCTGCTGCTCTTTTTCGTAGCCCCACATGTTTTTCTTTCTTGTTTTAAACGTTTTTAGCACGTAAACAAGGTTAAGTGTCTGTTGCAGAAACAACCTACGCAACTGGTGTGATGGGGTATATCATACCCAAAGCTAGGTTTCTGAAATGTTTCTTGGTAGGTATCATTGCAATTACAGAGTTTTTGCGCTAGAATGAAATTCTGCTATTATAACTACAGCTACTAATGTGTACAGAGCGCTACAACAACGTTTACTACAAAATTACTGCTGTTTTAGAATCATGGGGTATATGATACCCCACCACACCCATGCAGGGTTAAACCTCTCTAGTTGGATTTTAGACCCTAGACGGCCTTTGGACCACATTTTTTCAGAATGTATAGCCACTTTTTACATGTATTATTGATGTGACTGTTGCATCGGTTTTATTGCTTTTGATTAAATTCAAAGTTTCATTGCTAATTCATCAAATATACAGTCCATATCTAATTGCAAATTGTCCAGGTACTGCTTCTGTTATTTTGGCTATATCGCTGAATTCTATGTTATTTTCTAGATTCATTTTCTGGGGCGTATAATTTTTTTATCTGATTTGGGCAATCAGACATGCTTCGGAAATAAGATAGTAATGCATTCCATGATTTTAATATTCGTTCTATGCATAGGTATAAAGACAGCCACCTTGTTGAGACATGATGTAAAAGTTGTTTATATTCTGTGTCGGTAAACTCAAAAAATTCTTTTAGGGTCTCTTGTCTTTTTGCAGACAAGCTAAAATGTGCATATAATTTCAAAACTAAGTTTTCAACATTATATTCCAGCTTATCGCATATTTTACAGCATTATATATTATTATGTGCATGGCAATTAGCCTTGAATATGTATATATGTTTTTCTTTTACAAGAGTAAAAAAGAGTGATTTTGACCAAAATTTGCATTGCAATTATCTGCACTAAAAGAAGGCAGGTTACTAAAATACAGCTTATGATCAAGCAAACATTTTTCTAGTATCTGAAACATACCGTTTGCAGTTTCATCTGGATTTTCTACGAAATCTAACAGTTTATTGGTTACCCCGCCGTGATTTTCATTGAAATACTGAACAGCAATTGCAAAAAATTTGCAATTTTTACGTTGAAAGCATCAGTTTGTAGCGCACAAAATACATTTTATTTAATAGTTCTTTGAACATAATATGTTTGTGCATTGTCCGGTTTCAGTTTATTTGTAGCGATTTCATAGGTAAAGTAGTCATTAATTTTAGTAGCATTACGAAGATGTTCAGGAATATATGATTTTTTAGATATACTGTGAATATCCAGGGATTTAAGAGCTTTCCATAAATTTTTGGTGTTAGTTTCGCTAACCATAGACTTGAAATAGGCACGTTTTTCTCGCCTTACTGCGTTAGTTGTATAGTTGCGTAAATTTTTGTAATAACGCCAATGAACGGGGTTTTTTGTTTTTTTACATTTAGAAAACGCTTTATCCCTCAATGAGATCAATAATTTCATATCAGTTAGCCATGGAGCTTTTGGCTTACTACAACGGACAGTTCGTACAGGTGCAAATTTATCGAATAGATAAAGAATGTTATTATTTAAAAACTTTACTTTTGTATCGATGTCTACAATGCGAAAAATCAGATACCGTGGCAGTGCCTCTAGATCAGAACGAAATTGATCATAACAAATATCTAAAATCGCGAAATGTATTGAAAGTTATTTGGCAAGTTGTTTTGAAATTAATGAAACAGTAGGTCATCGAGTGGGATATCATGTACGTTTTTTACACCACTTTCAGCAATAATTTCGTCATTAGATGTAATAATTAAATCTATTAGGATGGATGAAAATTCAGTTGTCCTAGTTGGCTCGCTAATTAATTGTTTGAAGTTAAATGATTCCAAAATGTCTAAAAATCGAGGTGTAACAATGCTGGTAGTGTTCAAAAAATCTATAGGTATGAAAGTCTCCAAGACACAAAAACTTATCACATAAAGGAGCAATAGATGCAAAAGAGTCTTTCAAATCTCTAAAGAATTCATTAATCTTTCCTGTCAGTTCTATAAATAACACCCAGCGCATTTTTTTTGTATCTATCAATTTTTAAAGGTAGCCATAATTGTTCAAAATTATTATTGTTAGTAATATTAATGATAGAAAAAGGAATACTTGTCTTTATATAAAATGCTAAGCCACCACCATGTAGTAAACGATCCTTTCTTATAAAATGATAACCATTTATTTTAAAAATGCCATCTCCGATGTTATGATT
This sequence comes from Agriotes lineatus, assembly GCA_940337035.1. Taxonomy (NCBI): domain Eukaryota; kingdom Metazoa; phylum Arthropoda; class Insecta; order Coleoptera; family Elateridae; genus Agriotes; species Agriotes lineatus. The sequence goes on along the minus strand of CALNHX010004804.1, from coordinate 85,925 downwards.
GAGCCACGTTTCAGAAAGGGCCACTATATCGTAACCATTAGCGACTATAAGATCTTTAAAATTATCAAAACCAGTGTTGATCCATCTAATGTTTAAGTGAGCAATTTTAAGTGACATAAGTAGATGTAATTGCTTACAGTTTAACTTGAAACGCAATAAACTTATATTAAATATTAACTAAATAATAAATATAAATCGCATGAACGCCCTTACGCGGCAAGTAGTCCAATTTACGTCATGCTGCACTAGTGACTTAATAAATCAAAATGTATGGGAATTCATATGAACAAAAACTAATAAACACATAAAAGTAAACACGTATCCTACGAAACCATTGACAGTTTACAATTAATACCGTAAAAGAAAAAAGACGCTATTGTTGTAATTGTAAATAACTAATAATTATAGTAGAAGGAAGATAAAGATAAACAAAACCTAAAAATATGATTTAAACTCAATCAGAACAACACATAAACTCTGCTAGTTCAACAGGTAAAGAACATATGTAGCACAAACAGAGTTAAGATATTTTTATAAATACATAAAAATAAACACGTATGCTACGAAACCATTGACAGTTTACAATTAATACCGTGAAATAAAAAAGACGCTATTGTTGTACTTGTAAAAACTAATAATTATAGTAGCAGGAAGAAAAATATAAACAAAACCTAAAAATATGATTTAAGCTCAATCAGAACAACACATAAACTCTGCTAGTTCAGCTGATAAGGAACATATGTAGCACAAACAGAGTTAAGCCATTTTTATATGTGTACCTGCACTAAGCTGCGATGATATTAGTTATTGCAAGAATGACAGGCCACGTTTTTTCCCAATAACAGCATCAAGGCTGAAAACACACGAAGCGGTTCACGCCGAGTCGCAGCCGCCTGCGATAAAACACACGAGTCGGCGCCCAGTCGGCAGCCGACTCGGCGGCCGCCTGCGATATAAAATACACGAGTCGGCAGCCGATTCGGCGGCCGCCTGCGATAAAACATGAGTCGGCTAAAAAGTCGCCGCGATAAACATAACGATGACATGTTGCTAGTATTCCTATTGAAGACAATGGATTCGTTTTCGTTTTATTCTATTTGCATAATCAACATGCTGCATGTCCCATATGTCCGCTTTAAATACATAGAATCATGGGCAGTCGGCAGCCGCCTGCGATAAAACACACAAGTTGGCGCCCAGTCGGCAGCCGATTCGGCGGCCGCCTACGATAAAACACACGAGTCTGCTAAAAAGTCGCCGCGATAAACATAACAATATGTTGCCAGTATTCCTATTGAAGACAATGGATTCGTTTTCGTTTTATTTTATTTGCATAATCAACATGCTGCCTGTCCCATATGGCTGGTCTTGCCTGGATTTCCATTATTAATTTTTCGGTTTCGATATTGGAACACATATTTACCATTAAAATTAAATTGGTACCGTAAAATCGGGTGACTTTGCACGTTTTTGAGTTTCAAGTATGTTATATTTTTGCATATATAGAATGCATACACGTCATCAAAGTTTTAAAAAATTAATCGCAAATATATATTTTTAATTTTTTAAATCGTGTGCAAAGTCAACGACGATAGTGTGACTTTGCAAACGCATATTTGACGATTTCTGCATTTTAAACCCTTCTCAGGGTGACTTTGCAGCTGTAAAAATGTTTTTAAAAAGTTTTGAAGAATTTCTTTCTTTTTTCTTAGAAAAACATCACATTTTTAACAAAGAAACTGTATTTTATAAAAATACAAAAATAAATTAACATTCTCGTATAAAAATAACGTAACATATATTTTGAATTTCTGTATAGTTTTTCCTTCCTTATTTAAGTGGTGCCGCAAACCCTGCAATTGCTAACAAAACATCCACAAAGTGTTGTATATAGTAAATCATCCAGAAAGAAGTTATTTTTTAAAATTGGTGCTGCTAGGGGGTAAGTAATAGCCTCGTTTATGGCGAGTTGATGAATGCATTTAATATCTAAGTAAGGTGCTGCCGAAATTCCATAAGTCAATATTGTTAAACGATATGTGTTTAATTTTTCCTTAGGATTATCACGCCAAAATATCAATTGATAGTCACGATGAACTGGATCTATAAGAATTTGGCGGTAATTCTTTTCGATATCCGCAGTTAAAACGAACTTATGTGTCCTAAATTTAATTACAATGCCAAATAAATCAGTTTGAAGTGCTGGACCTGGCAATAAATTGTTATTTAAACTGAAACTATTTGCTGTTTTTGAACTGCCATCAAAAACAACAAGGAACTTTGTGGTAATGCTATCTTCCTTTAATACGGCGTGATGAGGAAGATAATAATAACTTTCGAATTCAGGCACCTTGTCGGAAATTAATTCCATGTGCCCCAAGCTTAAATACTCTTCCATAAACTTAGAATAGTCAACTTTAAGCTGGGGACTCCTCTTAAATTTGGCCTCTAAATTGTAAAACCTTTTTAGCGCCGCTTCTTCGGAAGAACCTAATTTAGGCGGTATATTTTTAAAAGGAAGTTGAACTTGGAAACGGCCGTTTACTAGACGTTTATGAGTTTCTGCAAAATGATCTTCTACAAATATTTCCTCTGCCGATTGGGCAGCCCTTGAATTATATTGTTCTATTTCCCAGAATTTGGATAGTTGTTGGTCGATAACGGTAATTTAATCCTTGACAGATATACAAGTACGCCCTGTCGGGGCGGTATTTATTTGCCCGCCTAATATCCAGCCCAGCTCAGTGTAAAATCGGTTGTCCCTTTCCAAGAATAAGTTTGCCAGGGCATAACTCTAAAAATATTTTGTTCCCTAACAGCAGGTCAATGGGCAACGTCCTATTGAAGTTTTCGTCTGCCAACTTTACATTAATGGGTAGGTTGCAAGTAGCCCTGTCTACGGTTATTAGCGGAAGGCCCTTTGTAATCTTTGGAATTATATGACAAACAACAGCTGTCGAAAATTCGTTATTTCTGGAATTTAATGTAACTGTTACTGAGGATTTAATTGTACTTAGACTTCCGTTTATGCCATAAACAGTTAATTGACTGGGCGATCTGGATAATCCCAGTTTTTTAATTGCTTCTTCCATAATGAAATTAGAATCAGAACCCGAATCTAGTAAAGGTCTTAATGTCACAGGAGCATTCGATTTATTCATAATATTAACTAGAGCAGTAGATAAAAGGACTGTTTTATGAGAATTTCCTATCTGCGCGCAATTTACACTAGATTGTTCCCTAGTTGAAGCTAAGGGTTGAATATTTTCGGAAACTAATGGGACAATGGATTCCGGAGCTATCGGCTTAATATTCTCAGAACCGGCATTTTCTACCTGCCGTTCGTTCTTGTGCAGCAACGTATTGTGCTTACGATGGCAAAGTTGGCATGAATTACTCTTACAAAAGTAATTTCTGTGACCTGGCCTTAAACAATTAAGGCACAACTTTCGATTAACTGCCTCTCTTTTTTCCGCGCATCAACAGAAAGATTGAGAAATTCTTTGCATTTGAAAATGATGTGATTTTGAGCGCAAAAAGGGCAGCCGGCATGTCCATCAACACTTACATGCGTGAAACCTCTTTGAGCCGCGGGTTTCTTTTGACTGGTCTTTGGGTCTAATTGAACACTAGTTTTATTTAAATTTGAATTAAACTCGATGGCTTCTAACGTCTGACAGCGCTGAGCAAGAAAATTTAAAAATTGATCTAATGTGGGCAATTGATTTGATTTAAGGGAAGATTCCCAATCTCTTTTGGTCATGAAGTCAATTTTGACCGAAATTAAATAAATTACTAAGGCATCCCAAGATTCAGTTGGCAATCCCAAAAGCTTTAAATGCCGCATATTTGATTTCACTTCGTCGATTATTCTTCGAAGTGAACTTAGCGAATTTTTATTGGCAACTTGGAGATTATGTAAATATTGAATATGTTGCTGGACAATCAGTCTTTTGTTTTCAAACCTACCCCTTAACAATTCCCAAGCAGTGTCGTAATTTTCCGCAACTAGCGGTAACGTTTCAATTGCCTTTTGAGCCTCGTCCTTCAATGAAGATTTTAACAACTGAAATTTCTAGATTGCAGATAATCCAGGGTGTTGATTAATTAAAGAATTGAACCCGTCCACAAATGTGGTCCACTTTATATAGTCTCCATTAAAACAAGGCAAACTGACAACTGGGAGAGGTACATGCATGTTAGTACTCGCAGAATTATTATTTTGACTACTACGAGATCGAATTAAATCGTCAACGCGAGCCCTTATATTATAAAATAAATCCTTAAAATTGTCTCTTTCAGTACTTTCACCCTCGTCCAATAAATAATTCTATTTCCGATTGCACCTTATCAAAGTCATAAAACAGCGGTTCAAGCCGTAGAGATCGTAATTCTAACTCGCGCAATTTATTGGGGTTAGTGTCGACAAATGTAACGAATTTTTCTAAATTAACCTTTAATTGGTCTCGCCGTTTTATCAAATTCGAAAATTAAGTAGCGGAGCTGCTACTACTAGCTTCTACTTCGCTTAAAAGAATTTTAATGCGATTATTTGCATCGTCAATAACTTTATAGTATGACTGTTCGAAGCTCTCTCGCGCTGGAGCTTCGTTTTCGTCAACTAATTCTAATGCACTTTGAGCTTCGTCAAATTTATAAAAAATAGACTCTAAGTCCCTAGTTCTATTTTTTAACACTTCTACATTAGTGGGATTTGTTCCCAAAAACGTAACAAATCTCGTCAGGGATCCCTTATGAATACCACGACTTTTAATTAACTTTTTTATTTCCTCGTTCGACACAGTGGTCATTTTGAAACAAATTAATTGATTTTACACTCGATAAAATGCTACTAATTTAACTGATTGCTGGGAAGGATAGGAAAAAACTCACCCCAGACTGTTTTCATTAAACGACGCCTTTGGAATTGAAAGGACGCCCTTGGAACTGGGACGTCTCTGGAATTCGGAACGACGCCCCTACTTCTTGACGGCGAATACACTTAAGTTGCTGCGCCAATGTGGACTCCGATTCGTTTGATGGCGAATTCACTTAAGCTGCTGCACCAAAACAAAACAAGATCCGGCTCGAAGGACCAGAATGTAAATCAGGAAGGTTTCATATTAAATAAAACATGAGATTCTCTCCCTAACACTATTTATTGGTTAATTTATGTACTTGTAATAATGTGCCACCTCCAAACTCGACGGTGGCTAGTTAGAGTCCCGGCTTACAGGGTCGTTGTCACCCAGGTAAAGACCAAGTTGGAGGGAGAAGCGTAATTCCTAGAATTTCGTACAGTATCCATATCAAGAGATACCTAAAATCATGCCCTTTACGGTGAAATAAACAGCAAACCCCAAAACAAATAAACAGTTAACTTACGTTGTGTTAAAGATTCCAAAAAATTACACAAGCACATACAATTTCACAGCGCTTCATCGAAAACACTGACACATGTTTACAAGCACCGGTGTGTTGTCAGATTATGCTTGGCGCTCTAGTAAATAATGGCGCTAGAACTATCGGTCGCCTGGGGCGGGAAATTCAAGGGCAACCTCATTCTGCCCCGGTACCCCGTTGGTTCCCGGGGTCTCCTACATTGATAACATATATTTCATAATGTAAAATTACTGTAATTTCTATAACATTACAAATCACAAAAAAATTATATTTGAATTCACTGTACTGTTGCTTTAATATTTAATACTAATCGTCTAAGTTGTTTTTCTTTTTATTGTATTCATTTTGTATGAAAACTTTAATTTTGAGCCAATCTTTGTTTTGTAGTAATTCTGGATGTTTTGCTTTTAGTTCATCAGATTCCTTTCTTTTGGTAGGGTTACTACTTTTGATATGATTTTTGAAGAATAATTTCACCACTTGTTTTTGTTTAGTGGTCGAAGGCACTAAGGTCCGACATTTTCTTCTTTCCGGTACCGGAGGGGGTGAGGCACCAATCTGTGCGCTGGATGCACCTGCGCAATTAAGACTTGTCAAAAAGTCCTCAGCAATTATGTCTTCATAATCACTTTCAACGCTTTTCTCGTCATTATTGAGCAAATCTTCCATGTTAATATCTATCTCATCTAAAGACTTTCCTTTAAATTTATTCGCTTCACCTTTTTCCATTAACAATTAGTCCAGTCACTAAGTCATTTTTGCTTGAAAGTGGAGCGAAATTTGAAATTTCTTTTTTGGGGTATTGGTGAGGTTCATCAAAGCTTAACTTCAAGTTGTCGACCAAAATTTCTTATGTGCTATTTCCGCTATCTTGATAAATGAGTGCGTTTGATTTTTTTGCGATAAATTGGTTCCCGTTCACACTACATGAAAATAATGGACATCTTTTTTAGAATTTTTAATCCTCTCCAATTTATGTTCTATTACTTTTTCACGTACGAACGATATTTGTCGAGATCTCGAACGCGAAAGGAGCGCGTGCAAGGGACGAGATTTTTTTCGAGCTTCTGGGTTTGTGTCTCATTTCTCTTTCTATTTAGCGAAAAAGTAGCCATTATCAAACTGGTAGAGGTTGAAAATAGCTTCAATTTTACCTATTATAAATTGCTATGCGACTAAAATTACGACTTGTAGAGCGGGCCAAAGTTGTCAAGTTGGCGCGTAATTTTTATTTCATATATTCTACTATTACGTAGATGACATAACAAACTTCATTGCATTATTGGAATCATTACATTTCATCAAGTAAATAGTATACAGCATTATATGATTGTATATTAATACTAATGTGGTATTTATTATTGCTATAATAAACGTCCTCAAATATATAACAAGTTTTAATGTTTTTAACTACTACAAAAAAAAACAGCATTAGGAGATTACAATGTACACTTCGCGTTGTTACGGTGGATCTGTCCGAGCACTGGTCAGTTCGGGTTCCCACTTTTTGGACAGGGAGGAATCTGGTTGCGCCCTCACACCGGGTGTTACCACTTCCTGTGGTGAAGGTGGCGCGAAATTTAAATATGGCACGTCGCCACATCACTCTCTCCCCAGTGACGTTGGGGTATAATGTCACGAATCGAGAAAACGAACTGGGCGGCGTACAGATCTGCCAGTTCTCGTTACGGTGGCAGGTAACTGCTGTTCCTGTGGAGCCGATGACGTTGCAACAGGTAGCTGCTGGTCCTGCTGCCCACTTGGTGTTTTCGTGGGTTCGTCCCCAGTTTGCACGGGGTGGGCTGGTTTGAGGCGGTCTACAGAGATATTCAATTCTTTATTGTTTACTCTGACTTTGTAGATTTTGTCATTTAGTCGTTGGAGGATGGGATGTGGCCCTGAGAACGGTTGCTGAAGCGGCCTCCTTACAGTGTGATCCCTCACAAAAATATGGCTGCAGGTGATTAAATCTCTGTGAACAAAAATGCTTTGTTTATGGTGATGTTGCGGTGGCATTGGCCTGAGTGCCTTCATGTGCTCTCTTAAAGTGTCCACGAACACAGTAGGGGTGGTGCTTCCGGGGTGATTAACAAAAAATTCACCCGGCAGCCGTAGGGTTGTGCCATACAGCAGCTCTGCGGGCGATGCTTGTAGGTCCTCTTTGAAGGCGGTGCGCAGTCCAAGAAGGACGATGGGCAGAACTTCAACCCAGCGGTCGGTTTCATGGCACATTATTGCTGCTTTAAATGACCTGTGCCACCTCTCGATTATGCCATCACGTCGGGGTCACCACTGTGGTATTTATTATTGCTATAATAAAAGTCCTCAAATATATAACAAGTTTTAATGTTTTTAACTACTACAAAAAAAAACAGCATTAGGAGATTACAATGTACACTTCGCGTTGTCACGGTGGATGCTGTCCGAGCACTGTTCAGTTCCGGTTCCCACTTTTTGGACAGAGAGGAATCTGGTTGCGCCTTCACACCGGGTGTTACCACTTCCTGTGGTGAAGGTGGCGCGAAATTTAAATATGGCACGTCGCCACAGTAATAATAATAATAATAAAGGTCTTTGAAACAATAAAGAAGCCGACCTGCGATTAATTAATAAAATTAAGCAATGGTAGTAAAAATCGCAGATCAACCCCCCTACAGTTTATACACCACGGCAGCTCTGAAAACTCTTTACTCACCGCGATGGCCCTAGCTAACTCAAATTTCGGCGGTCTTGGATCGTAGGTTCAAATCATCAGCTGTGTACCCTAGAATGTCTTCAAAAAAGGAAAAGGAAATGGCCGCCAGAAATCAAAAGATTTCAAATAATAAGAGCAAAATAAACTGCAAGTGACGAGCGTTTAATTAGTAAATAATAAAAAGTCTTGAAGTGTCAGCACTAAATTATCAGGATAATTAAAATGCAAATAATGTGATAACAAAGTTGTGTACGTTAACTGAAGGTTGCGACACGCATAAAATCAAGAACGCCTTTCGGGTTATTTTAATAACTTTAACAACAAATTATTCGTGGAATAAGCTTATCAGAGTCATTTAAGAAATCCTTCTGTTTAGGCTATTGAAAATAAAAAAGCGTGACTATACCTTTTACAGGGGGTCAATACACATCAAAATTGCAGCTTTAAATACTGAGCATAATTAACTATAAGCATAAAAATTCATATGTAAAAAGCAAGAGCATGTATGAAATTGAACATTACATGTTAATAATTGCGGAGCGTGTGAAGTTAATTCCAAATAATTACGAGTTTAAAGTGTATAAATGTAAAATCCAGGTATTGAAGATAAGTTGATATTTAATCCCGGAGTAGCACTAACTAACCTCGAAACATAAGCTGGACGTGAACGGCTACAACCATTGTTGAAACCGCCGTGGATGCGCCGAAAATTGCTGCGGAAGCATCCTCAAAAGGCAGCAAATACGCCGAACTCAGCAGGTGTCGAAAATGCGATAAGGCTAGCGCCTTGGCCTCCGAGATAAACTCGTGGTTGAAACTGGTAATTAAGAGCTAAGAAAAAATTTAATTACTATGCGAATAACAAAACAGAAAAGCGCCATCGTACCTGATCATAATCAGCCCTTAGGAACACAAAGCCCATAGAAATCGGTTGAGCGCACTTAATTTGACTTAATTAAAATCAAACCTCAGCCACGCCAAACACGGCGGGCCGAGGCGAGAACAGCTCGGACGAAAAATTCGTTTTCAAAAGAAGGCTCGCACTCTGATAAGAGATAGCGCGGGTCGAGAGTTCATCGCGCAAGAAAGAACTCGAACCAGGTACAAAATGCGCTGGTTTGGAAAATTGAAGAATTTGAAATGCAAAGGATTTATAATTCAAATAAAAATATACAGGTTAAGCCTGAAGTAATTGGATAACTGGCGAAACAATTAGGCAAAGCCAAAAAAATGTTTCATCTTTATTAAATTATTACAACATTACACAGAAAAAATGTTGACTAAAACGTAATATTGCCTTGGGCGAAGTTCAACTTGATAGAAAAACAGATTTATCCGCTGTTCTTCTACTTAACCGGGTGAAAAACAAAAAGAAGTGTGTTATTTTGACCCTAATAATTAATTCATTGATGTTTATCCATAAAATTTTGATTTTTTTTTTAAATTTTGACGTACAATAGCCTTCTACTACATTTGGGAACGAATTATAGCATTTAGTTATTTTGTAAGAAAACGATCGCTTGAAAAATTCTGACTTATGCTGAGGTGGAGGCAGCGTTCCTTTAAATAAGGAAAGAAGCGCCATTCTTTTATATTAAGCCAGTTTGAATCTTTCGGCTTATAAGAAAGTCTTCCATATTTTCGTATTCCAAATATGAGGCGTAAGCATGAGTTCTGAATTTTCTGAATTCTAGCAATATTAAAGCTACTTAAATGTGAATCATAAACAACGTCACAATAATCAAAACAGGACAAGATTAATGCATTACACAAAACGGTTTTCACATTTACACTTAAAAAGATACTAAATAGAAAGAAAAATGAGATACAAGCCCAGAAGCTCGAAAAAAATCTCGACCCTTTCACGCGCTCCTTTCGCGTTCGAGATCTCGACAAATATCGTTGGTACGTGAAAAAGTAATAGAACATAAATTGTAGAGCATTCAAAATTCTAAAAAAGATTTTCACGTAGTGTTAACGGGAACTGATTTATCGCAAAAAAATCAAACGCACTTATTTATCAAGATGGCGGAAATAGCACATTGGAAATCTTGGTCGACAACTTGAAGTTTAGCTTTGCTGGACCCCCCAAACACCCCAAAAAAGGAATTTCAAATTTCGGTTCACGTTCCAACAAAGGTCTTATTTTTGGACATAGTGTGGCCCATAAACATAGCTAGCTGTTCTATTTCATTTTCGGATAAACTGAAAAGTTGTGAAAGAGTAGCAAGGTGCTTGCGAAGACGGGTAGATGTCATTGATGATGGGTTTTTTGCTCCACAACAATTGGCGAATTTATTTAAAATTTTATAACCAATTATATGAGACAATGAATTTGCCTTTGCAAACAGATAGGGATTTTCTTTACAAACAAAGTTGTGTCGCACCTCAAACAAAATCTTGATGTGGTTTTGAACATCGGCACTAAATAAGACCGGAACGCGTCTTCCTCACTTTCCTCTTATAACCACCCTCTTTAGGGCTCTCAAGAGCATTTGTTCCGTGGAAGATACGACTTTCTGAAATTCTTCATGTTGATTTTTTTCTGAAGAACAATTTTTATACGTATGTAAAAGCATTCTCTGCAATTCCCCGGAACGCTTCTTATTCAATAAAATAACTCTGCAGTACACGGATTCAATCAATGTACTATAGGCAGTAGCGTTTTTCCTTTTTCAGTTTTTTGAGGCATCATCCGCCACTTGTATTAAATACTGTCTTAATAATTGTAAATGACTTGCCAACGGGATGACCGTTACCTTGTTCCATTTTTTGAAGCTCAAATTAGTTGCTGCTTGTGACGAAATTTCAAATTTCCAATTTGATTCGAACGGATGAATCAGCGTCTTGAGGTTTACTTCTGCTTCACGAGAAGTAGCTGGTGCACGTCTTTTGTAAGCATATGTTATGGCAATATCACATTGTTTTAATGATGTGGCAATGTTCAGAGCAAATGTAGGTCATATATTAACTGAAGAATGAACAAAATCGAATTCATAAAATTAAAAAATAATAAGATTATAAAAAAACTATATTTCACAAAAATAAGAGGAATCACAAAAAAGGTTAATTAATAGTTCTTTGAGTCTCTTGGGAACGTTTAAAAATGTTTGGCAACGATTTGGCATACTTTGTATGCAATATGCTATCAACATTTGGGCAAAATTCTAAATTTTAAAATGATAATATTTTATTAATGGACTTAGTTTTATTTAAACCAAATTATGAAAAGAAATGCTTTTTATAGTGACACAATCATGAAAGGTTGCCAAAAAATGACATGACTGCCCTTTTGGAAAATATTTTTAAAAATTGCAGTATATATCATTCTCAACATCATACTTTGCAATACATTTTGTTGCTTCTACAAAAAGGTCAAAGTATTTTGGTTGTAGCGTTGAAAACATATCTGAAATCGATGGCTCAAGTTCTCTAACTTCAATATGTATTTTGGAAAGTTCCCTCATCTTACGCGAAGTGACGTGGACGAAATGCTTGCCCCTATGTGTATTTAGGTATCTTAATCCAAATGTGCAAATTAAAGTATCATTTTTAGCCACCATAGACACTTTATCTGCGCGCATACGAGGAAATATTTCCTCCTTCAATCGACCAGCAAACTTTGAATTAACGAGTTTTCATTGACCTGCAGTCTGAGCACTACCTTTACAAATACCTCCTAGACACTTTTCGATGGCAATAAAAAGTTTGGACGAAAAAAATCCAAGGCAATTATCACATAGTAAAACGCATCTACCTTGAACATATGTTTGTCGCACCGGTTTGAAACACTCCTTCCCACTTAATAAAAACTTTCCCTTTTCAGATTATCCAACAGTTATCTTCTCTCTTTGCTTTTAATAGGTTGCGACAATATTTTTGAAACTTCTATTTCCTTTGAATGTTTTCTAGTTATATGGCGCGCAAAATTCGGTACTTCTGTTTCATAAAAATAGCAGTAGTCTCGTTTTCTGGTACAAGGCACTTTAGAACATGAAAATTGTGTATTGTGAAGCTGCATACCGGAAATAATCATATTTTAATCAATTTCAGTAGATTCTGGAAAAATTGACATCAAATTTTGTTTTCCATTCCCGATTGACCCTGTTTCTTTAATCGGTTCGGTGTTGACATTTTGCACTGAAATTTCGGTGGAACATTGCGTTTTATTTGCAGTTTTTATATTAGCTGTGCTGCTTTCTATTTTATGTTTCCTTCTTCGCGTAATGCCGGTAAATATTTGCGAGGTACTAGTGTTGCGGAAATCCTGAAATTGGTTAACAATTATAAATTCTAGGTACTTGCAAATATCTCCTACTTGGACTGACTTATTTTACAACACAATTTTCACGTGAACATTAAGAGGAGTCTATATCAAAGAAGAAGCATCCAAACATTTCGTCTATTTCTCCGTTGCATCTGATTTATACTGAATTGATGAATAACTTCCCATTTATTTAAATTTATCAGAATTCTAAGATGACTAGGTTAGTAGGTATCTTTATTTGTAATTTAAATAAAACACTTTTGCACCAATTCAGAGAAGAGCGGTCCTTGATATGTTACAGCTACAGTTGTTTAACAAATGTAACTTGCTATTGCGGCAAAAAATTCAGAATGATGAATATTTCCTTTGTAAATGTAGCTTTACTCAGGGGATCTATTAAGAAAAATGTTTTTGACTTAAGTAATTACTATCAACTTTATTGTTAATACTTGCATGTGCTATGCCTAATCAATTATTAAATGCATGCAAAAGTCGTAAATGTTAGGAATTTTTGGCCGCAATAGCACATGAATACTAGGAAATTCTGGTTAATGCTATGTTCATGGTAACAGCGTTGAGATCCAAGACCCTGTGTCTTCCCGTGTTTCCTAATTTTGTTTCCTTGAACTTAGCATACTGAACTCGAAATGATATTTGGGGCTTTATATCATTTGACTAAATTCTATATTATCCTGTAGCAGAGGTAAGTACGTTTCCATAAATTAAATTGATCTTTGAAGGGTGTCAATTTATCAGTAATAATGTATTAAAAACTCGACGCCTATGATTAAAATCTCGTATTACAAGCTAAAAATTTGCCGTGCACTTTGAGATGGCCGTAACGGTACTTTATGCCGCTTTTAGAAATTGCTCGTTTGTTTCCAGGATCATCGGAAACATTGATTTCAGCTTAATTCCAAAAGTTTGCTGGGGATACTTCATCCAACTCCATATTTTGACGATTAGTGTATGACTCAATGGTTTCTGTTGTAGTGAGCTCTTATTTTTTTACATTTTGACTAGATCTTACTGTCAACTCAGGATATTGTTTTAAAAACTTCTTGACCTAGGAATCTACAACTTTTTTTAGCTGTTCAATTTCTATTTCTAAGGTTGATAACATCTTTCCGAGATTAATTATGGCATTTCTTGGCGAATAATTCTGATAAATTTGTTTCATTATTATGAACTTCTACACGTAATTATCTGCTTCAAAACTATTAAAATCGCTGTCGTCATATAAATCCGCTGCTGCTTCTGCCTGAACTACATTAACTAAAGGTTTCATTTGCTGTATATTATTATTTTTATGGTAATTTGTTCTCATATTCATAAAATATAACCTTAAACTGAGAACAACGTAACCTAACACAAAAAGTGTCAATTTCCATGAGGGAGTTTAGTTGCATCAGAGGTTCTGCCAACAAAATTACTAGATGGTCATAGCCTCACCTGACCCAAAAAGATCGTGAACGGCTTATACGTATGTTCGTATGTGTACATGATTCCGGTCGCCAGGAACCTTCCGGAAGTCTTGGATCGCTTTCATATAATAGGTCCTCCGAAAATGGAAGACAATATAAACTTTTGAGGTTCTTGGAAAGCACCGAGGGGCGTTTTTCTTGGGTGGGGGGTACCGTATATTATTATTTTCAATTTCTTCCTTCTCTGGGGTAACCGTTAAAATTCTAAATCCAGCCTTTGAACCGCTTCTTGTTTGCTGTCGTTTTTCTGCTTTTTGATAAGGTCGTATTTGTTGAGGGGTAAAAAATTTTTGTCTGTTTGGTTCTGGTGTCGTTGATTGTGGTGTGCTTGGTGATTGCCACTCTGGTTAAGCAGAAGTTCCAGGTTCAGGTGCTGATGACCTAGACTCGAGTTCTGTGACAGAGCAACTTAAAAATTCGTCATCGGTGAAGATGTTTTCGTTTAAAGGAAATATCCCGGCTACCCTAAATCCGGCTATGATATTCTGAGGCGTAAATGCAAATGGATAAGCACTTCCTACACACTCCGAAACGTCATAAATAGTCATTGGTCTTTCACCATTTGACAATAACCACTCACCACAAGTTGAGTTATAGTATTTTTTCAGTGGTCCGGAAACTGCTCTATCGAGTGGTTGAAGTTTGTGGCTCGTAGGTGGTGGGAAGGTCAAAAGGACAATTCCTGAATCTTTGGCCAAATCTAAACACTCAATTAATACATGATTTTTATGATTGTCTAAAATCAGCAGCACTTTATTATCCTACAAAGGTTTTGAATGCTTAATAAAATGCCGAAAGTAACTGAGAAAAATTTCAGAATTTGACCAACCACTAATGTGTGCAAAACCTATACTTCCAGGTAGTGCCCCTTTGAGCATGTTATCTTTATAGTGCACTTTGGGGAATACAAATGCTGGAGGAACGGAGTTTCCTATGGCATTCACACTTGAAACCATTGTTAGTTAACTCTTCTCTCTCCAGATGTCATATGTCCAACTTGTTTCGCACCTTTGATAGCGATCACATTGCTAGGATTACGTACGGTTGACATACCTGTTTCGTCGACATTGTAAATACGTTCAGGTGTAAACAATTGCCTTTCTTGCACTTCCTTCGATTTGCTGAAATAGTTGACACGTTGTGGCGATTGAAAATAGTAGAGCGTGCTAAGCTTGGAGCTTGAGGCTTGCGCAATGAATGGTCATCTCTATGTCCACGCATAAATTCGTAGTAAAAATTCTTTCTGGCCCTGCCATCTCTGTCCCACGATTCAGGATATTTTTTGCCATTAATAGTAATAATAATAATAAAGGGTCTTTATTTTCCAACATACGTTAATATGTACATAATTAAAGAGAATAAACGCAATATGTGTAGTTGGAAAAGCGCCGAAGATCAGACAGCACTTTCGCAAGGAACATGCTCCTGTTTTCCATCTTAAGCGCTAGACTTTTACATATTTACAAATAAACAGTGTACGACATAAAAAGAAAAAAATGCTGTTTTCACAATAACGAGTTGGATAGATTCAGTAGTTAGTAGTACTACGAATAGTTTAGATTGGCATCCCTAGGTCAGTAAGAAATTTTCAAGGTTTATAAGATATTTTTTGTTATTGTATTTAAACGCAGAGAATGATTTTTTTTATTTGAGAGGGTATCGAGTTGTAAATTTTCGTGATTTGGTATGAGAACGATCGCTTAAACAATTCGGTTCGATGGGGAGGCGGAGTAAGCGTTCCTTTGTAACGTATATTTATATTGTGTACGTCTGCTCGAAATGAGATTTTGTTATTTAGATATTTTGGAGTTTTATGGGTAATAATTTTATGAAATAAGCAAGCTGAATGTAGCAAACGCCTCTTAGACATATTTAGCCACTCGATCTCAGACAGTTTATGTGAGACATGATGTCTACGTCTTATCGCAAAAATTAATCGTAGACACGAGTTTTGAACTACCCGAATTCTGCGCGCATCTTCGGTATCTATGCACGGGCCATGTACAGTATCAGCAAAGTTAAATTTGGACAGCACTAAAGACTCGCAGAGCGTAATTTTAACTTTTCGATTAAGAAAATGCCTGTTATATATAATTTTTAGATTTGTGTATGCCAGTCGGATGCAATTACTAATGTGAGGCTTAAATTTTAAAGAAGTATCAAAAATTAGTCCTAAATTCTTGGCTTTTTCAACAGGAGCTGTATTATGACCGTCTACTTTTATCTGTAGTCTATTTGCAAGTTCAGATCTGACATTAGGTTGTCCAAATAACAAAACTGAGGTTTTAGAAGCGTTAATATTTAGAGAATGTAATTTACATTTCTCGATTAAAGTATTGATATCTCGGTTAATTTTGTTAACTGCATCTGCATAGTTATGTGGGTAGAAACAGTAGTACAGCTGTGTATCGTCGGCATAACAGTGCATGGAGGACCACAATTTCACTGATTTTGACGCCCTCTATCGGAGTGTATTTGAGCATGTATTACATTAACTGTGCCGACTGTGGCTTATCTTACGTTGACGAAGTGGGGGTCCAACCGCGTAATATGCAGCGAGTCTACCCAGCTGCTGAATTTTAGATATCCTATATTTACAAATACTCGCTAGGCGCTACGTAACTACTGGTCTCAGTTCAGTAGTATGGTTGTTTGTTAAGTACTGTTATTATAGCAAGAATAGTTTGAGTTGTAATAAAAGCTAATTTTTTAAAATAATTTGCTTTTCTTATTTTACAAATTCCTTTAGAATTTTGATGGATGTTTAACTTTCAACTATACAGGGTGTTTGTAGATCGCTAGACAGCTCGTAACTTCGTTAATAATAGAGATATCGAAAAGAACTTTCTTTTGTTTTAAATGCCAGTATACAACCTAAAAATTGACGTAAACCAATTTAAGGCATGGCCTCCTATTTTTACGCAGTGATACACAACTTTGGTTTTTTAAATGGAACACCCTGTATATTTTTAGATATTTGAAATCAGCACTAAAAGTACTATATGATAGCATTCTTAAATTTAAATTTTGGAACTCATTATTTTTCAAAATTAAAATAAAATTTAGCCAAAGTAGGCCATGAATCACGCAAAATCACTAACAATCGATCAAGAAATGCAAAACAAATTTCACTTGACTCTAAAAATTTCTCATAACCAAATTATAGCACCAAACGTACTAAAACAATTGAAAACTATGTTTTTTTAAATGGAACAATATGAATTTCATTGAACAGTTGAAAACTATAATAAAAGGGCTTTCCAATTCCAACGGTGTGCCATATTCGCCATTTCGTTTAGAAGTAGCTTTTAAAAAATCAAAAATACGTAAAACAATTTAAAAATTAATGTTATTGTTAATTAAACTCATATTATTCCAATAGTTTTCAATTGTTTTAGTACGTTTGGTACTATAATTCAGTCATGAGAAATTTTTCGAACCCAGTGGAGTTTGTTTTGCATTTCTTGGTAGTGGTTTTGCATAATTCATGTCCTACTTTGGCTAAACAGTTTTTTTTAATTTTGAAAAATTAAAAGTTCCAAAATTTTAATTTAAGAATGCTACCATAAAGCACCTTTAGCGCTGATTGCAAATATTTAAAAATATAGAGGGTGTTTCATTTAAAAAACCAAAGTCGTGTATCACTGAGCAAAAATAGGAGGCCATGGCTTAAATTGGGTTACATCAATTTGTAGATTGTGCACTGGCATTTAAAACAAAACAAAAATTTTTATATCTCTATTATTAATGAAGCTATGAGCTGTCTAGCGATCTACAAACACCACCCTGTATACATATTTTTAAATTATTGGGGAAAGTGGCTATAAGAGGAATTAAAACCCCGTGTCTGTTATTGCCGATAATTCGATATTTCATCAGGACTAATCTACAATTACATATAAGAATTTTTCCAAAAGTAATGTTGATATATGTCTACTACGTAAATGAATTTAAAATAATAATTAATTTTGTTTATTTGCATCTTAACGGCTCCGTCAAAATTTGACTGGCCCCGATAACATACTTGTATTTTTAAAGGACCTTGTGAGACGTTTTACCATTGTGCAACTTCTGTAATCAATAATTGAATTTAAAGTAAAGACTTCTACCTTATATTTTAGGGAGTATTTTAGGTAAGGAACGCCTAAGTAGTAAACATAGCATCATTATAATTATAACATGAGAAATACCTACAGTAAATCATAAATCTTTACTGGATTACAGAGTGCTACAAATCGAGGGTGAGTCATGACCTAATAATGCAACTTTTTGCCCATCATCAATGTTGATATTGTTCTCCGCTCATTCTCGCCCGTGAGGGGGTGGGGGGCAAGAAGCATTTCGTCTTAGTTACTCCTTACTCGACTATTTACGGGAAGTTCGGCATGGTGCGCGTTTTAGGGTTACTACACCACGGAGTACGGAGCAAGAATTTTTCCATTTATATTCGAGTGGTGATACTTAGAAGTGCTTTGTTGAACTAATGAATGACTGTTTACCCCTATAATGGTAAGTAGTTGCTCAATACATTCTGTATTTAAAAGTTTAGTTTGTTACGTATTATACCTACCGTATGTTCATTAAAAGAAACTAAAGTAGGCCTGAATTTTTATGAAGTAGTACTTTAGCCTTTATAATAGAATTAATATTCATAATCTTTCTTAGGTAATGTAAACAAACGCAGATGAATTGTATTGCAGCGTTGTATTGCTGTTTTTAAAACTATATGTCAGGTTTAAGCTTTAAAAAGTATTGGTCATGGCCTACTGCGAGGTTTTTTAATGAATATATGTACCTACTACTATACTATTGAATTAGAAATTAGTATTCATGAAAATAGAGTAGACACTGTTACTTAAGTTATGTAAACAATGTGACGCCATTTCAATAATTCAGATGTGCTACATTATTTAAACAAAAATCGTAACTATGATTGTTTTTTTTTATTTGATATGCTTCTTTTAATTTGAAAACTTGCATCAGACATGTATATTTTAAGTGTTCTTAATGTCCGCTTATCTATCCTGGTAAATTTAGGTACTAGGTATTTATTATTTGGTGGGGAATATTTTTATATCTTAAAGAATAGACAACGGACAACGGCACAGTGTTAAATAATATAATTATAAGTCAAAAGTTGCTCAGATCTCAACATTATTTCAGACAGATGTTCCTCAATAGTCTATTGAAAACGCTTCAAGTAATAGAGTATAAAGAGAATAAATAATAAAACATGGAATTTCATACCCTATATCTCTATTAATGTCAATTATTAAACTAAGGTAAGTTGTGCGCTAAGTCGTAATATTTTTAAGTAAGGAATTCACTGTTTTTCTGTGTCCCATTACTTATGCACCCCCCTGTGTATGTATTACACGAAGACACCTAATAAATATATTCCTAAATCTTAATGTTACCTACGTATTTATCTTAAAAAAACTTTAAATTAACAAACAGATTTCTACCTGTTACTTTAGGTAACGGCTAAATAGTAAACATTATAGCATTGTTATAATATTTTGACGTTTGTTAAAAAATAGTAGGTATCTTGTTATATTAGGATTAAAAGTTGAACTTTGTTTGACGAGCAAATTGTTTGCAATAATTGCGAGTCAAACAGAGACATTTTTAAACCGAATGAAACATAATTTTTTCTTCAGCTGAAAATAAATATCGCATAACCAAAAAATAAATATAAATTGACAGTGACGGTTATAAAATCTATGTTGTATGAATGTTAAATTACTGACATAAGCCATGATTTCGGTTTTATTTTTACTGTTCTGTCAAGTTGACATATTATTTGTATCATTTTTAAGGCTAGTATTAAAAATGGACACAAGAGAAAATAGGATTAACTTTTGTTTTTCTTAGGGGGCCATATGGTTTTTTCGACTTGGTCATTTCTGTTCTTACTTTTACTAGTGTTACGCGTTATTGTTTACTTTTTATTTTTGCTGAAAAATCAAATTAATCATTTTCGAAGGGAGTTATATAATTGTTTTTTCAATGCCTTGATACTTGATTATTCAATTTTAATCAGAAACACCTCCTTACTAAAGTGTCTAACACTTTATTTATTACTGAACAGATCAGTTTCTATTGGCTTATATCGAGGCTTATATGGTTAACTACACAAGTTAAATAGAAGGATTTTTAATATAAATTTAAATAACAGTTTAAATTTCAATATTTGAATATCTGAAGCGTAGGTATTAAAAAAACAAATACTTAAGAGCACTTTTGAATAACGATATTTTATTCACTCGTTAAAAACATATTTTTATTCACGTATACTATAAGCAAAATCTCATCTACTCTAAAGTAACCTCATAATTCTCATGCAATGTACGGGAAAAATAATTAGATTCTTTCTTACAAAATATTTCTCATGTGATTTTTGCGAAATAATATTGTTAGGGTTAACTTGTAAATAAGTTTTATAAAGAAGCAGGAATAAGAATAACTGTACGGCGCAAGCGCATATTGTTTGACCAGGGTTTTTCACTTACTTTCTTGATGCCATAGTAACCCCCAAACAAATGGTAAAATTAACCTACCCTCATATAATGAAACATGGTAATTGCAACTTATTAGATCACCAGTGAAAAATAGTATATTGCAATATAAGGTTGGTAAGTGCGCATTAAGAAACGAAAATAATTTGAAATTTTCAAGATACTCGTAGTCGTCTATAGTTTCAAATTACAAAATAGAGTCACTGCTAGATATTCAAATTTGTAAAAATTTCGATGTAAAAAATTTACGTCATCTTCATGTTTCATTAATAAAAGAAAAGTAAAAAAGAACGAATGCGCAATTTGCAGAATGAGACAGTGCCAAATTGCTACGAAAAACCTGACAAGAATATGTTATTTACAAAATTATTAGGAAATGAACTCATATTTGGTAACTAAAAAAAGTAAGAAAATAAAATATATTTTAATTTTTACATTTTATAGCAATTTTTAGTTCAAACATAGATAAGGGGCATTAAGACAAATCGGCTGCACTAGATAGAGCTGTTAGAACACTGAAATTTTGTTCAGTTCAAAAATTCGGAATTTCAAACTTTAAATTATTGCTATCTTATAACAATATTTAAATAAATTGCACTGGTATTTTATTTATTTTTTCTAAGTTACGGAATATATTGGCTTTTTACAGTCGAAGAACAATTATATTGTGACCAGATCACAAAAAATTCTTACGCTACTCAATCTTCCTCGCTATGAGACCACTAGGGGCTTGGATGAAGATCTGAAGTCACAGGCCATAACAAAGTTCAAAGGTAACTAACTGTTCGTTTATTTATTAATTTTCTGTTAATAATTTTAAATAGCTAAAGGTCAAAAATTTCGTTTTATGATCGATTTTATAAATTTAAATATGTTTTAAAGACAAATGTCAAACCTATGTAGAGTGTGTTCGTGGATGAAGTATCACACTCTTGTAAACTTTCTTATTTTGGACAAAATGCCACTCTTAAAATTTTGTAGGTGATGTAAGCGCCAATAATCTACAAACTTCCAGAAGACCATCCTCGGATGTTATTAATGATGTACCCCACACTGAAGTAAATTTTGACGTTACTGATAGTGCACGCTACACAGAAGTAAATTTTGATGATGAATCAGTTGTTTTTGAAACATCTGGTAGTGAGTATTTCCCATCAGATATTGAAATCGATGAAGAGGAGCCTCTCTGCAATAAGAAGGAAAAGCACTGAAGTAAAAGTAATTTGCATGATACAGAAGTTGAAGAAAAAGCAACAGATAGCACAAAGAAGCAACAGATACCCAATAAAGACATAGAAAACAAAGTGATAGCAAGTGAAACAGACAATGAACCTATCACCCATACAGATGAAATGCCAGATCACTTTTCACATGAAGTTCATATAAGGGTATCTTCTAAAACAGAAGATGGACGAAGAAAACGAGACAAGGTGTATTGTTGCCTTTACTGTAATAAATTGTTACAAGAACTTTCTAAACACTTATTGAGAAAACATTCCGATGAATTGGAAATTCAAAAATTAATGGCAAAATCTAAAGGAGATCCAACAAGAAGGCAGGGATTCATTCACCTTGGTAAAGTTGGGAACTATTACCATAACTGTGAAGTGCTGAAACAAAAACGTGGAGAATTGCTTTTAGCTCGTCTGCCTACTCCTAAAGAGGCTAAATGTCATAGGTATAAAGATTATGGTCCTTGTTCTGATTGCTTAGCATTTATGCTAAAGCGACACCTGTGGCATCACTTAAAGCTTCATTGTGAAGTAAAAGAAAATAGAGAAAATGTTCTTGCTCGTCGTAAACCTATTTTTGAGAGTAATATGCTACTTATGCATACATTTTCAGAAATAATACCTTCCATGGATTTTGGTAAAGGTGCAATCCCGCACTAGCGACCTTTTATTTGCCCAGACTTGACTTCACGAAATCTAAGTTTTGTTTCGCGTGTAGACCCAGCTTAAGCCCGTAGATATTTGTTTTGCGTGTAGACCCAGCTCAAGCTCGTAGATATACCGGGGGCGGTGGAATGTGGTGTCCGTCACGACGATTGAGCGGCGGAGGAGCTCTTTCGTGGGAGGTACCGATCTTCAATCCCTACCTTCCGTAACCTTTTGTTAACTGTGTAGCGATTCTTCGCTTTTCGCACCTCTCTGTCTTAAAAGACGACAATATATCATTAATTTGCAGACAAGATCAATTGATAGTTAAATTTGGTGAAATTCAGTTTGAAAAATACCATACCACACAATCTGAATTAATTAGACAGTCTATGAGACAATTGGCACGATTAGTGTGTGAATTAAGGAAGGTTGATGCACCTAAAGTTTGGCTTTCACAATGGTTAAATCCAGCAACTTTCGATACTACGATACGTAAAAAATATTTGTAAAGTACAATGCAGTGTAAAATCAAGACCTCAGTTTAATACCCCATCATTAGCATTAAAAATAGGCTATCATTTAAGAAAATGTGTTGCAATTGAAAAAGCTCAATTTCTTCGCAAGAATGACACAAATGCTATTCAGATTTTAAATAATTTCCTTAATCTAATGGATATTGAATGGACATCACGAATATCATCAAATGCACTGAGAACTTTATTTGACAGAAAATTAAATGGAGACTCGTACTTATCAAAATTGGGGTAATTTGGCTGCAATAGTTTTATGCAAAATAACATTATTTAACAAAAGAAGATCGTGGGAGATATCACGAATAACTGTTTTAAATTACTCTTCGAGACCAAATTGGCATCAGCAAGGTACTTCCGAATTTCAAAATAACTTCACAGATTTAGAACAAAAATTGGCAAATAGACTAACAATAGTTCAAATTAAAGGAAAAAGAGGAAGCACCGTTAATGTTTTGGTAACAGATGATGTCAAGGAATCAATAGATTTTCTTATCAAATATAGAAGCGATTTCGTGTCTAAAGAAAATCCCTACCTATTTGCACGAAGTTCGCCTTCTATGGACTACATAAGAGGACATGATTGTCTCAGAAAATTCGCCAATGAAGCAGACTTGGCTCAACCTGAATTAATTAAGAGCACTAAATTAAGGAAATACATTGCCACAGTATCCCAGATATTCAACCTAAGTGAAAAGGAAACTGATTGGCTAGCTAGACATTTAGGGCACGATATACGAATACATAGGCAATTTTATAGACTCTGGTAGGTGATTATCAATCATTTGAATGTTTGTTATTAATTTTTAATTCTGTATTTGCAGATCTTCCTGAATTAGAAGCAGAAAAAGAAGATGTTGTAGAGGAAGATAATGCCCAGAAGAAGGAAATTGTAGAAGAATATAGTAATGATATGCAAACAGAGGAATGTAGTGATGATATACTAACAGATGAAACTCCAAATGAACATGAAAAGGAAAAAGGTAGCAAAAAAGAACAACAAAATAATAAAAACAAGAAAAAGAAACAGATTTTGAGAAGACCTTGGAATGATGAAGAAATAGCGGCAGTTCTGAAATTTTTTCGAAACTATTAAAAAGGGTATCACACCTGGCAAGGCACAATGTTCCGAGTTTATTGAAATTAATCAGGTGTTACGTAATAGATCCTGGAAAGATGTCAAGTACTTCGTTTACAATTATCACAAGAAAATAAACAAAAGGAGATAATATTTAAGCTGTTTTTTATTTTATTTACTTTTTATGGAGTTGCAGTGGAAGAGGAACTAAGAGACTGACCATTTTACCATTAACATTTTCAACAGTTGCGATTTTATATGCAGCAAGATACAACTTCTTTAGAAAGTTCTAACTCTGTAGGTCTGTAAGTAGCAATAGGTACATTTTGTAACTAATATTTGTACTAACTGTTATATTTAAAATGAATGTGGCAATCAATTTCCAGAGTGTAACTACTTTTACGCATTATCCAAACTTGCATGGCAACTTGATTTTTCATAAAAGTGGAAATATAATATGCAAAACAGTTTACCTCATCACAATTAACAATTTGTGAGAATAATTAACTTAAAAATTCATAAAGTTGAAAGTTGAATGCCACCTATTCAGACATAATAATTATGCATCAACATTAATGTATATGTATCTCACCTGCATGTAAAATTACAATATTTTGACACCACTATGGAAAATGTTAATTGACAATAGAATTATTCTACACTGAGGTAATTTAAAAACATGATAGATTGTGCCATGACATTTTTGTTTTAGTGTATCTTACTTAACAGCCATTTGAATCAAATAAGTGTGCATTGACAGTGCAACTTGTCAGTTTATAAAATAAACTTCCAACTGTCAAATGTTGGTATTCTCCAGTTAATTAAAATTAAAGAAAATAACTAACGTTTGATGGTTAAAAAAGCTTGTGTCTTGTTTGAAGCTGATTTAATAAATCATTAATGTAAAACAGAAATTTCGAGGCTCTCTCTCTGACCTGCTTTTAAATAATCTCATGGTATTAGTCTCACTTCCAAAAGTTCTAACTCTATAATTTATTGTTTTTGCGTATTTCTATATATATGAACCTTTTCTTATAATTTGTTCTTAGGTATCTGCATCCATGGCATATGTTGTGTACACCTTGTATGTATTAGTTGTTACAATAACTTGTTCTCAAAATCGAACATAGGTAACTAAGGGCCTATTTCATAATCAAATTTAAAGCTTCATTTAACTAAAGTGACATTAGATGTGCATAGTGACATGTGCTACATGTGGCATCATGCACACTCTAACATTACTTTAGTTAAAATTAGATTTAAAATTCATTATGAAATCGGCCTTAATATTCTGCTTTCAATTTTAGGTATTCCGTCATTATTTCTATAATATAAAGGTAAATACCTACATAATAAGGCTGCAATTCTGCAGAAACTAACATCACCATACAAGATTTTCATCTTAAAATTACAATATGATAACGTCAAATTTAAAAATCGTAGTCTGTCATATTTAAATTTTAAATTCGTATCTATGTTAAAATCTTCTTAAGGTAATTTGGTGACTAGATATCAGCAGAAATGTCAATATAATGTTAAATCCATATGTTCAGTTTTCAGAACGACCTAATAGTATAGCTGTGTTCCTATGTTAGAAGAAATATACTTAGTTTAAAAGATTAGTGATTTCACTTATTGGATGAAATTCACGCTTGAACGCACAGCGCAAATCCTATTCCTATTTCTTTCTATACCATTAACATTAAGATTATGCGGCAGCAACTCTGATGTGTACTTATCAGTATGCTAGTCCATACTGATAGTACACCTCAGAGTTGCTGTCGTATAAACTTATGGTATAGAAAGAAATAGGAATAGAATGTGCGCTGTGCGTTCAAGCGTGAATTTCATCCAGTAACCGAAATCAATCATCCTTTAAACGTTTAAACTATATTTGAAGTACCTACCTATTTTTCTTACATTTTTGTACTTATAAGAAATAGAATAATAAAAATGTGTTTATTTATTTATTTATTTTATTTAAATTGCTTACAGAATAACCCCAGTTACATGTGAACAATACAAAATGGAAATACAGTGACTTGCTTTTTTATTACTTACTTACTTACTTATATCGAGAGATCCAAAAAAAACTGTTCCTCAGCGGGCTGTGGAAATTCAACGTATGAATATGTTGGTGACACTGTACGTCAATGTCAAATTCAAGGTTAGCAGGTTAGGATTTGCCTCATTTTGTGTCATAACTGACGGAAAACCTAACCTGATAACCTCGAATTTGATATTGACGTACAGTGTCACCAACATATTATTCATACCTTGAATTTCCACTTCCCGCTGAGGAACAGTTTTTTTTTTATCTCTCGATACTCATTTACGTATGTATGAACTTCATCACAAGCCTTTCTAGTTGTGGTGTAAGAGTTGAGTATGCTTCTGTCATCTTCTTTTCTTTTGCAGTTTTTCCCCATTACTAACTTTAGCTTCATAGACTTTTCTGGTTGTTGTCTTCTCCAATCCTGTGTACATGTCCGCGCCATCTCGACTGATTTTCTTTTATAATTTCTTCCACAATGCTTGCATTTTCCAGTATGTTCCATTTCTTATTCTATCGAGTATTGTTTTCTTTAATCAATCTATTTTGGATTCTTAATGTTGTTTACTATTCACTTGCATGTGTCATTATTGGGATGCCTGTTTCACTCCATAGAATTTTTTACACATTTTTATTGCATTTCTGGAGAAACTCAAAATAAGGACAAAGTCTTACAGACTACACATTGTATATTATTTTCTACTAAATTAGTTTTAAGTCTTTTTCAGATAAAATTCCTCAGAGCTAAAATATAGGTAGGTACATTCCATTAAAATAATTTGAATTTAGTTGTAGAATTTCATTAAACAGGAAATATTTTATTGTGCTCTTATAGACATATAGAATAAAATCTTGTCAAGAATTTCGATTTTCTGTAGTTGCCACAGTTATATAAATGTGGTAGATTAATCATACAGTCATTTCTACATTAATTGTGACAAATTCTTAACACATGATTTGCATATTAATCGTTGAAGATTTTTAACACGTCATGGTCTGCATTAATTGTGGAAGATTCTTAACACATTTCATGGTCTGCATTAATTGTGGAAGATTTTTAACACATGTCATGGTCTGCATTAATTGTGGAAGATTCTTAACACATTTCATGGCCCCCAGTTGTTCTGGAGGATTTACAAAAACCTCTTTTTCTCACAAACAAAGGAGTGTTTCAAAAAACGGTTGATACTGCCACCTACATGGCTTACTGTGAACGTTTCACAGCTGTTATCTTGGAAGCCTCCAGAGTGTGGTGTGAAGTTTGTCCTCCACTGCTAATGTAATGCCTGTATGTGTGTGTGTGTGTGTGTCTGTGTGTGTGTGTGTCTGTCTGTGAACAGAATATCTCAAAAACGAAAAGAGGTATGGCGTTGAAACTTCATATATAAGTTTTGTGTACTATGTAGATGAGACAGCAAGCTTTTGAAGAAAATCGCATAACCGGAAGTAGGTGTTTACTCTTGTGATTTTTCAGTTTTTTTCGATTTTTTCAAAAACTGCTCTAACGATTTTTTTTAAACTTTACATTTTTCTTACATTTTTAATGTGTATTGGTGTGAGATAGATGATTTTCCAGTTGAATACTTCTAAAGTGGGTTTCTTTTGTTTTTTTTTCTATTTTTTTATTAACTCCTATTTTAAATAAAACACCCGGTATATTATTACATTTTTGAATTCACCTTAAAATTCTAGAGAAAATTTGTCTCTTCAACTAACACTCGATTTTGTACCGTTTTTGTAGAATTTGTAATTTTTGAAAATTTTTAACAAATGGTTAAAAATTAAAAATGAAATTTTTGACTAATTATAAGATCACTGTAAAAGGAAGTTGTGTGAGTGTATCACACCAGATTTTTTGATTTGTGTATGCCAGTCGGATGCAATTACTAATGTGAGGCTTAAATTTTAAAGAAGTATCAAAAATTAGTCCTAAATTCTTGGCTTTTTCAACAGGAGCTGTATTACGACCGTCTACTTTTATCTGTAGTCTATTTGCAAGTTCAGATCTGATATTAGGTTGTCCAAATAACAAAACTGAGGTTTTAGAAGCGTTAATATTTAGAGAATGTAATTTACATTTCTCGATTGAAGTATTGATATCTCGGTTAATTTTGTTAACTGCATCTGCATAGTTATGTGGGTAGAAACAATAGCACAGCTGTGTATCGTCGGCATAACAGTGCATATTACAATGTACAATAAACCGCCAAAAGTGGGAGGTATAAAGAGTATATAACAAGGGACTTATTATTGATCCCTGCGGAACCCCCGATGACACACCGACAGGGACAGACATTTTATCATCAATTTTTACTCTTTGGGTCCTTCTTGTTAGATAACACTGAAAAAAGTCAATAGCTTTGCTACCTAGACCAATAGCTTGTAATATTGCCAAGAGTATTTCATGGTTTATTGTATCGAATGCTTTTGTAAAATCGATAAGAACAAGTACTGTAGCCTTTTTATTGTCTGTCTATGTCATCAGATATATTTAACAACGCCGTCTCACAGCTGTGTAATGGACGAAATCCTGATTGTGTTTCAGGTAGTATATTATACCTTGTAACATGCTCACGAAGCTGCGATTCTACTACCCTTTCCAGCACCTTTGATAACGTAGGCAGGATGCTTATAGGCCGCAGGTCCTTGAATTCAACGGGGTTAGTATTTTTGTGAATAGGCAAAATAAGCGCTTGTTTCCAAGCCTCCGGAAAAGTACCATTTTCTAAACAAAAATTTGTAATATGGGTTACGTGAGGCAAAATATAAGGACAACACATTAAAACTAGCTTAATATTGAGATCATCATAACCCTGAGCTGTAGTTTTAATTCCATAGAGAATTTTTTGAACATCAAATGTAGAGACAGTTTTGAAATGAAAGGTCTCTATTTCTGAATTTTTCATATTTTTATAATAATCTACAGTTGTTTGATTTGCTGGCACATGAGGTATACTGCTTACATAATGATCGTTAAGACTATCAACATTATTCTTTAAATAAT
Organism: Agriotes lineatus; assembly: GCA_940337035.1. Lineage (NCBI taxonomy): Eukaryota > Metazoa > Arthropoda > Insecta > Coleoptera > Elateridae > Agriotes > Agriotes lineatus. Next base: position 57,013 of record CALNHX010004804.1, on the reverse strand, counting down.
CAGGAATATGGCTTTTAGTTTTCTTAAGGTTTAATAACTCCAAATCCCGCCATATTTTATTCACCCCGTTTACTCTAAGTATGTGTTGAAAGTACGCCCTCTTTTCATTTCTACATGCAAGTGTTGTATAGTTTCTCAATTGTTTATAATAGTTATGATGCACTACACTTTTTGTTCGTTTCCACCTACTGCGAGCCTTATTCCTAAGCGACATGAGTAAACGCAAATTATCAGTTAGCCATGGTGAAAAGTTCTTTGTAATTTTAATAGTTTTAAGAGGTGCATGAATATTTATAAGATTTAATAAGTTTTCGTTCAAAAACTTTAACTTGCCATTAAAATTATTAATGTTGTATATTATTTCAAAGTTAATTAAAGTAAGATCGGCATGGAATTGATCAAAATTTCTAAAATTTCTTATTGTTTTATAGACAGGTTTGATTGCATTGCTCTTAATATTTAACTCACAGTAAGTTAATTCGTGATCAGACAAATGGTCAAGAGAGATTACATTTACATTTCTTACAATATTATCAGTATTTGAAGTTATTATAAGATCAATCAGTGTTGCCGAATTAGGAGTAAGACGAGTAGGTGAGTTCACAATTTGTATTAGGTTAAAAGCTTCGAGCATTGAGTTAAGTTTTTGAAAAGCAGGCGAGATAATTTTTAATAGGTCTATGTTAAAGTCACCAAGACAGAATACATCATCATATTGAGGCAGCAAATTAGAAAACTGTGATTCTAATACATTTAGAAATTCATTGTATAATGAGTCTGGCTGCCTATACACAACTCCTATCGCGAAATTTTGCTTGTTTATTTTAATTTTTACCCATAATTGTTCTATACTAGCATCGCTCTCAATAATAGATAAGAAAAAGGATCGTTGACGTACATACCCACTCCACCTCCTCTCGCTCTTAAACGATCCCTTCTTACCAACTTATATCCCTCCATTGTAATAAAATTGTTTGTTGTGTTAGGGGTCATCCAGGTTTCGGTTAAGCATATTACAGAATAATTGGCTGATAGGACGTGTTATTTAAGTTCATCGAATTTAGGCAAAAGTGATCTGATGTTGAGCTGAGCTAAGGTTACCAATCCATTCATATCTGACTACAAAGAAAGAGAGAAAAAAATTAACAAGACAAAGAAAACAGTGCGTATAATTACAAAGCAAGAACAAAAATGCTTATTTTGCTTATACTAGCAGTGATAATAAAAAAAATTAAACTGAATAAGGTCAAAAGTTTATATACTACATTTCTCAAGCAGCGAAGGTCGATAACAAATATTTATGAGGTTACAACTTAAAAGGAAATTGGAAATTGTTTGTAACAGCTAAATAACTAAAATTTAACTTCACATCAATTAACGTAACAAGGATTTTCCGAATATTTGGATTAATCAAGGAAAAGTTTAATAATAATGTGCAGAAACCAACAAAAATTAGCGGATACGAAATTTAAAAAGAAAATGACTAAATAAATGATAACATATGCAAAACATAGGTAATAACCTATTAATAACTAAATAAATAATATTATAATTTATAATAGATGCAATCAAAACAGAGCTGCAAGGTTGTAATGCAACTGCAGGTATCTGCATTTGGACAGAGGTATTTTATTCTTTGTGGTTTGTTTGTTTACAGTTTTGTAGGTCTGCCTGCGTTCGAAGATAATGCCTCTGATTATTTACGAGGACCGTGACCACTCCATCGTTTTTCCATGCACCTCGATAGCCCCATGTGTGCTGAGCGTCTTGAAGTAGTTTTTGACGCGCAGATGTAAGCGAAATCAAGAGTTAAGCTTCTGAATTGTTTTCTTGTAAGGCCATCTTGCATGAGCCAGGCTTCTTTCAAATAACGTTGTAGTGCTTCCTCTTCATCAGCGGAAAAACTCTTATGAACATCATTTCTTGCTGAGTGAAGTTTAAGGTGATGGGCTAATGTCGACTTTGAAACAGCCATTTCTATTGCAGCTTGTGTAACAGCCCAGTATTCATTTAAAACCAGATTTGCGGCTCCATCTACGTTGGTTGAATCTACTTTTGTTATTTTAACACCCCCTCTCGGTATCCAAAAAAATTAAAGAACTAAAGTATTACTTTCTTTCTCCTTGGGACTGTATCTGTCCTAAGGTACGGTACACAACAAGACAAGAAACTAGTTACAAATAAAATTTTTACGTTAGATTTATATTTAAAAAAGCTGTTACATACTGCCAACATGTATGTAAGCGGCAATATTAACAATATAAGTTTAAAATACTTACAATGGATTTTCCACGCTTCAAATAGTTGACAAAAAATTTACTTTTGCATGACCAAACTTTAATAAATACTCCCCCATCTACCTATGAGGGCTCAGTGAAGTTAACTATAAAACGATTTACGATTTGCATCAACAGATGCCACTTTAAAGCCACTGTCCCTACAGTGGCTTGATAGATACAGTGGCGACAATAGGCATAATTTTCCTCAAAATGGCGGCCTCTGGCCTACTAACCTTAATAAATTGAACGTTTTTGAACGATCATGGTTATACAACGTATGAATAATATGTTGGCGGCACTGTAAGTCTATGTCTAATTCGAGGTTATCAGGTTAGGTTTTGCGTCAGTTTTTAGACAAACTGGCGCAAAATCTGCTAACCTCGAATTTGGTATAAACAAACAAAAGCATCAACAAATTTTGCCTCTTAATGGCGGCCGATACCACGTGATTCGAGCGACCAATAAAAAAGAGTACACTCTATTGTCGCCACTATCTCATATAAAGTCACTGTAACTGTCCCTACAGTGACTTTATATGAGACAGTGGCGACAATAGAGTGTATTCTTTTTTATTGGTCGCTCGAATCGGCCGCCATTAAGAGGCAAAATTTGTTGATGCTTTTGTTTGTTTATAGTACAAACGGAAAAACCATGCTATATCACCCTAAAACATTCACATATAGACCTGCTGTAACTCCATTTTACCCCAGATAATTATTAAGGTTATGCCATATTAAGTAACGTCACATGTGACTGATCATGATCCATGTGACATCAGTGTAAATTATTTAAAAAAAAACGAACGAATGTAAAGACATGTGTGAGCTATATTGTGATGGTACCTCATGAATTTCAACGTACGTATAGTTTTGATTTAATACAAATAAACTTGCATTCATCTTTAAGTACTTATGCAGGTCATATATCACGAAATATCGTCTTTTCAATGATACCCATGAATTTGCTGACCTCATTCCCCTTTTATGTATGTAAAATAAACATTCGGATTTGCCTTATAACTAATTTTATGCCGTTCTTTCCTTTTTGGAGCTTTAACCATATGAGACTCATTAAATTCGTTCATGATTTTAAACGCGATTGCAAACGAACTTAAAAATGAGCTATGAGAATTGATTAATTGGTATGTTTTTGAAAGAAAGTTTAAAGATGTTGCCATTGCCAAATTGACATTAATCTAAAATGACAAATTTATAAATGTCAAATAGTGAAAATAATTGTTTAGTATCAATAAAAATTGCTTCTGATATTCATAAAGTAGGATAGATCTTACGGATTCAAGTTCAAGTTCAAGTTTATTCATTCCATTGCCCGTACATTAATAATACAGATTGGTGTCGTCAAGAATTATGATAATCTATACATTACTTATTATAGACATTCACTTATAATAAAATACAATAAGGATGTAACATACTTAACCTAGGTAAGTACTAATTATAAATGCATTATACTTTGGCGTTAAGCAATCAACACTTAAGATTAAGGAATTCCTTGATGCTATAGAAATTATGATCATATAGGAAAGATTTTAATTTTCAAATGTAATACCACAAAAGGTGAAAATTTTTTGAGAATTTTTTCCGTTGACATACAAATTATTGCGTTTAAATTATTCGAAACCAAAACTGCGTTAAAAATTCCGCGAGATCGTAGGTCGAGTGGAATTTGAGCAGTTTTTGTTGAGAGAAATTTGCAATAATTTGCATGTTTACGAAAAAAATTCTCACATATAATCTCATAAGAGCATGAATTCTTTCCGGAAATTTTTTTGAGTGCGTTCCAACAACGTCGTATTAATTTGCCCGAGCGGGACGCGAGGGCAAATTAGGACGTTGTTGAATGCACGAAAAATAATTTCCGGATATGAATTAATGCTCGAATGGAGATTCGGTAAGAAAATCGTAACGACACAAACCCTAAAAAGAAGTAATGTCTACCTACAAAAAATTTCCAAGAAATTTTTTAGTTGTCTTGGTTACGACTCCTGAACTAATTTTTCTATTGGTCATTAATGACAGTCGTACGATTTTCTAAAAAATTTTTGCATTGATTGGTATTTGGAAAGATTATTCAACAATATGGGTAGATGACCTTTACCGTGTTGGACAGCACACATTTTTAACGTTTTCCACTATTAATTCAATACTGGAGCTTCCAACACGATTATTATGAGTTTTTGGAACGACGCTGATTTGCAAACTTCACTTCGACGTTTTGGCGAAATGTCAGTCAAAGGCTACTTACTAAATTGAAATCATTGAAACCAATCGGAATAGCGTGAAAACACTGTGACATTAGGTGTTTTCAATGACAGTCAATCTTTATTGGCCGTTTCTGACAAATTGAACAATTTTCATTGGTTCGTTCATTATAGTGTTGAATAATCGCTTAAACACATTAGCATCATTAATGCGCCTGAGGTACTCGGGCAGATTGTTAAACATTTGATAGCACGAAAACGATGGCGACTGTGTATAGCGCCTGCGGTTGTACTGAAATATGTGTTAATACTTCTCGTACCGTAGCTGTGCACGTCGCTGTTGAATATTAGAGGGATGCTCTCATGTTTTACCCACAGACAGCATTTGTATATGAATAAGTCATATACCGTGAATATTCTGTACGTTTTAAAACTGATTCTTGCAGATGTGCGCCTATTAATGGAAAACATCTTGCGAAGGATGCGTTTCTGTATTGTAAACACCCTGGAAAGATCACCTTTTCCCCAAACTATTAAATTATAGCTTAAGTGAGACTGCACCAGTGCATAGTAAGCCTCGATGAGATGAGGTTTCGAAATGTAGCTTTTAATGCTTCGCATTGCAAAAAATGCCTTGTTTAATTTGGAACAAATGCTATCTGTTTGTGCGTGCCAATTTAAGTTTTCATCCAGATTTATGCCAAGAAATTTACAGCCATTTGTTGGTTTTAGGGTGATGTCTCCACACTTGAATAACAAATGGGGTAAAGGTCTCCTTAGATTAAAGTAAACACATGAAGTTTTTCCTAGATTCAATATGAGGTTATTGTTGTTACACCACATTTTAAAACTAGCAATTGTTGTTTCTACCTTTTGAGTCAGCTCAGCATAAGATTCGGCAGTAACTGCTAGGGAGGTATCGTCGGCGAACGTAATGGTACAAATTGAGGTGATGTTTTGCTGAAGATCATTTGTAAATAAGATGTAAATCAAGGGTCCAAGAATGGACCCTTGAGGTATTCCAATGTCAGTTGAGAATTCATTTGATAGCCTGTCTTGAAGTTTAACTGTCAGTTTTCGATTTTCAACATAAGAAATGATTAAGTTGTTGACGGTATCACGTACACCGTTTATCTAACTTTTCTTTCAGGAAATTGAAATTAATTGAGTCGAAAGCACAACTAAGGTCGAAAAAACTACCGACGACATATTTTCCCTTGTTGACATTCTCATGTATAAACTGTAGAAACCCAAAACAAGCCGATTCGGTTGATCTCCCCACTCGAAAGCCATGTTGACATTCAGATAATAATTTAAATTTATCAAGATAATTAGTAAGACGATTGTACAACACCCTTTCAATAAGCTTTGAGATAGAGGAGATTAATGAAATAGGTCTGTAGTTGACAATATTACAAGTCTCCCTTCTTGAATAGAGGAATTACTAGTGCTGTTGTTAATCCATCAGGAAATACACCCGATTCGAAAATTAGGTTGATCAGATAGATTAGGGGTGTAATTATTACTGGGGCAATTTCCTTTAATAATTTTAAACTAACTCCGTCCAAACCAGCTGACGTTTTACTATTCATATTCGAAACTGTCTTTAAAACCTCATTCTGGTCTGTGGACAGAAGTACCATCGAATTAGTCGCTGAAATTGTGGTGGTACATTCTGTTGACAGATCACTAAAATGTGTCGACAATTTTGTTTCTAGTTATTAATTACCCATTTATATTTCATTACAGTTTCTTTCTAAAGGGGGGTTTCCACTCATGCATTTCCATGCAGCAACTTTTGATGCAGCATCAAAATGCATGCAACTTTCGATTTACACTATGCGTTTTTGTCGGAAATGCAGCATCAAAAAATGCAAGATCCGTGATGCATGGAATTAGAACTGGTTCTATTTTCTTGCATTTCTGGCGTGCATTTCTGGGGATTTTCCAGTAAATTTTACGTTACCAACTGTTAATTTTATGTTGGCGCTCAGTATTTTAGCCTAACCTAAAAATAATTGTGCATAAATTTTATAGCCACTTGCCTATTTATAATTTAAGGTAAGTACTGCGGTTTATTGATGGTTTAATATACAATTATGATTAAATAAATTCAATTTTTCTTAGGTTGCGATCAGAATGTCTTCCATCACTAAAGGCAAAAAAAAAATTGTGTGGTCACGAGATGCGACCACTGAATTAATAGAACTTTATTCAAACCAGCCCGTACTATATATGGTTAGGTCATTAGAGTACAAGAATAAAGTTAAGCGTCAAGCTGCTTTACAAACGATTTGCCTTGAACTTAGTGAGCGGCCAGAATTTAGAGGGCACATTACCGCTGAAGATATAAAAACCAAAATTCATGTGCTGCGGACGCAGTACTACAAGGAGCTCAACAAGGCAAAAAAGTTTGAAGATTCTGGCACTGGCACGGATTTGTTGTACACACCAACCCTGTGGTGTTACGACGATTTAAATTTTCTACGAAATGCCGATGCACATGTGGTCGCTGAATAAGTTCGTTATGTACTAGATGTAAATTGCCTCTACTTCTATTGCGTAACCACGGCCTAATCCACCACCTTCTTGTGTTGGGCAACAGTAATGTGGCTGCACTAATTATAATAAAGAGAAGTGCTTCTTCTGGATCCATAAAACAATAATAATTCAGAATCAGATTTTTGACACAAACCACAGCACAAGTTGAGGTTAAATCCTAGGTTAGATTAAGTTATATTGTTGGTTAAATAACTTGGGGTTGTCAGAAGTGAAATTCCCTATCTACATTTAGTCACTAAAAGCACAAAGTTGCATAAATGTAAATGGTCATGCATTTTTTAATGCCATGCATTAAAAATTGCTGCATTTTGTTGGTGATGCTGCATCAAAAGTTGCTGCATGGAAATGCATGAGTGGAAACCCCCCTTAAGTCAAAGACTCAAATTTAAAATGAATAACTAAAACTGGTGTGAAAGAATGGCACTACACTGGATGGAGTGCAAGCTCGCTAGTTTACATATGTAATCTTCTCGGAAAATTTCACATTGACTTTGAAAGAACCTGTAATAAATGAAAAGCTTTTTACCCTACAATAATGATAGTTCCGAAGTTTAACAAAAAATGAACTATAGACATTTATTAAGCTTCAATAATGGTTATTTGTGCCTTTTACAGTCGGTCTTATAAAGCTCAATTTAACAACGGATTAGTTAATTGATTGTTAAATTTAATTCGTTGTTAACCCTGATGTGTGTCTTATAAAGGTAATCGCGATGTTAGAGTTCTCTGATTAACTAACTTCGCGTTAAAAATTAATTGATTCTTAAAGTTCATTTGACCAATGAGCGGCCTGGATTTTTAGCAATTGTTTAGCGTTATTAAATAATTGTGACAGGCGGTTATTAAAAAGTTTTGCTCCATATTTACGCTTTCAAATATAAAAAATAATGGATTGCAAGCGCAAGAGGGGTAAAAACTTTTCTGAACGCGAAATTCAAGATCTTTTAGAGATCGTCGGAAGGTAAGCGCAATTAAACTAGTATTTTAATGACAAGAACTGTATTGATATTTGTGTGTTTATTTTTATAGGTATGCGCACATCATACACAATAAAGAAACGAATAAAGTTTCTATAAAGGAAAAAACGGAGACCTGGGAAAAAATTGCGAAAGAATTTTGTTCAAGGCACGCAGACCCGCGAAGTTGTTCGCAGCTGCGTACTGCTTACACTAATTTTAAGAGGGAAAAGAGGTAGGCCGTAAGCGAGAAAAATGTAATTACAATTGTCGAGATAATACGTAAATAGATAAACAAATCGTTCATGTTTCTCTTGCTCCGTTTAGCACTGACAAAATAATTCATATATAATAAATAGCACAGAATAAATACCTGTATTTATTCTGTGATAAGTGTTCCAAATTTTCATAACCTCAAATTTGTTTGCTATAACCTCACTTGCAGAACCAATTTCATTTGCGTTTCTGAAGGTTACCACGATTGGTAAAGGATAAAAGCTATGCATCTTCTCTGCATAGTGTAATTACTACTTACTACACGAAAAATAGTATTCACATGGAGAAACATTAATAAAGCAGTGTAGTTCTGGACTTTGTTGTATATTTACGAATAATAGGCCATTTTCACTATAATGTTTGTGAAGCTAATAGGAGCATTTTGTTAGAATTTTTAAATTTGTTTCATAGTTCTCCATTGTAATGGCGTTTTCTGCGTTTTTTTAGCAAAGCAGTTACTCCAAAAAGTTGAAATCTGCCGAGGTTGACCAACAGGAGGTGGAGGATGAAACTGCCGAGGTAATCAAATTTAATTGCAAAAATTATATAAATATATGTAGTTAATAAGAAACCTAAAATAGAAATTACTTTTAAAAATTTGTACCCCTATGGAATTTTTGTGGTGTTATTTCAACTATCTAGTTACTTAATGTTGGCATAAGTAACTTAGTACAGTTGAACATTTTGGACTCTGTTAATTTAAATATAAATTGGGAAAACCTCATTATTCATGTTATTTAGTGACTAAAATGTCATTCCACTCAGATGGTAATAACTTTTCTGTTTTTTAAATTTCGCGTTCATCTACACTATACCTTATTGTTGAAGAATTTTAAAATACAATACCATACATAAATTTCTTCAATTTTGCTGAACATTTTTATATTGATCTGCTGAATATGTTTCACTCTCACAACTGTACAAGTGTAATGATGATTGCACTGCGTTATATTTTAGTTTCCTAATTGGGATTTTGCCTGTGTATAGTTAAGAAGTAGTCTCGCATAATCTGTACGATTTTCACACTTCAAGTTCTTAATAACATACCTTTCTATCAACATTCACATAACAGCGTCATTTTATCGAAACCTAAACACAATTTCTTACATCAAACTGCTAAACAGTCAATCATTCATGTTAAATGTATGGACAATGACGCATAAAAACCTGATTTATCTATCACATAAAGAAAATGTCGCTTGTTATTACAGCAACAATCAGAAATGTCAAACAGCATTAATCATTCCGGCCATGGAAAATGATTCCAACCAATCCGCATTGATCATCTGTATTTCCCGTCCCTAATCTTAGTATACAGGGTCTCTATATCAAGCCACTGTAACTGTCCCAAGGTACGGTATTCTTCCCTATGACCAAAATATCCATTAGGCTGAAACACACATGTGTCTCCCTTGCATTCGTGTCTGCATACTATTTATTATTCTTATTGTGGTAAGCATGATTATTAGATTTAAAGTTTTGCTGTATTTTTGATGCGGTACTTTTTCTGTCCATTTATTTACCTTCTGTATTTTGGGTAAATTATGTCCTAATTAATTTTGAATATTTCGTTTCCAGATTTCCTTTTCTGAATTTAGGTGTTTTGTAACATAACTCAAAACTACGCCTACTTTTCTGTTAAAAATTTTCTTTTTGCTTACATGCAAAAATGTTTGACGTAAATGAGGACAATTACACTAGCAGCCATTTTAAAACTTTTGTCTTTAATATGAATTAAAATAGCATCTCTCGATCACATGTATCTATAAAATGATGAAAATACCCACAAAAAGTTCTATGACGTCAAGTTTTTTTTAATATTCTATATTAAATTATATATTTCTAGAGTACAGTAATTATACAATTAGCTTTTATTAAATTTTAAATTTATTTGAAAAACTATTTAATGAACAAAATATAAAAACTAAATCTTAAATGATACAATAGCAACAAACATTTGAGAAGAAAATCATTTTTAGGGAAAAAAATATTTTTTTTCTTTCTGCAGAAACCAGCAGAAGTCTTTCATCATATTCGGATCCCATCGACCTTGGTACCGTTTTTCCATCGTGCTTATATCCTGGTGGAAACTTTCTTCTTGTTCATCGCTCACCGCGCTGAAATTTTCCGGAAAAAGTTCAAGATGTGAATGTAAAAAATGAACTTTTAAAGACAATCGACATCCCAAATGTTTATAATTTTTCGGCAAGTCTTCGACAATTCTGGCGTAGTTATCGTCTCTTGTATTACCAAAAAATCCTTGAACTATAGATTTAAAGGATTTCCAGGCAGCTAATTCCTCTTTATTAAGTTTGTCAATAAAAGTTTCATCGCATAACAGTTCTCTGATTTGGGGACCAACAAATATGCCTTCCCGGATTTTTGCCTCACTTAATTTGGGAAAAGTAAAAGACTCATCATCCTTACTTAAAGCTTTTACAAGTTGTTTCATCAACCCTAACTTTATATGGAGCGTTGGGAGCAATACCAAATGAGGTTGAACTAAAGGTGGATGCTTCACATTGTCCTTTCCTGGTACAAAATTCTCCTTGGGAGGCCAGTTCTTTGTGCTGTAGTGCTGGTGTACCGCTCGGCTAGCCCACAGGCACAAGAAACAACAGTATTTTGTAAAACCGCCTTGCAGTTCCATAAGTAGACCAATTACTTTCAGATCACCGCATATTTGCCAAAAAATAATTTGCCTACAAATGTAGCTACAATCATCTGGCAGTTCTAAATGTTAGAAAGAGTGAGAAAATGTATAAAAGGGCCCCTTATAGAGACTGCTTCTATAGATATTTAGTTGGCTTTGCTCATTGATGACTACTAACACCAGCTAGACAAAAATTATGGAAATATTCGAATTGTGGAGCCGTATTGCAATTTAGGACTTGTATCCCATGCAAACTATTACCTCCCTCTACTCTGTGCTCGTGAATTTCAAAATTTGAAAATGGAAATTTCACAAGATTCAGTTAGGCGGAGGGAGAATAGCGTAAATGTTGGAAATAGGTATCAATGAACTATAGGAAAGTACAAGTTAACTTTTATTTACCTGAAGTTCCTGCACCAACTTCCTGCATTTGTAGGGTAATGCGCGTTAGCGCTTCATTTCTTGCTAGTTTGTTGTGGTAGCTGGGGTCTTTTACAAAATACGCTTAAGACAATTAAAAGTAACGCACAGTAGTATTTTACGTCATAAAAGGAAAACATTTGCATTCGATTTCCTTGATAATATTTTCAGTTTCCAACGTTTGGCTTTAAATTAGATGTTTTTTACTTAGAAATGTAGTCAGGATCATTTGGAACTGTATTTTTCTTGTATACCATCATGCGACAGGTGGAATAATAACCCATATACAATGCAGTGGGCATTGCTAAAGCTTCTATGTCGAAAGAGTGTAACAGCTAGCGTTACTTCAAATTGTTTGATGTGGGGTTTAAATTCAACACCTTTGTGTAGTTTCTGATGAAATGGAAAATCAAATAAGAGAATTATTAATTTTATACCTTGATATAGTAGCACTGTCATCTTCTCAAGAAAATGGTTTGTCTTACATTGGTGGTTTTATTTTAAGAAAATTGGTTAGAATTTAGTAGGCGCCCAAGAACAAAATAACTAAGTTGTTTGAAATATATATTGCGAATTACGGTTCTTCTCTTTCGTATGAACGATAAGAGTGTATGAGTTCAAGGATGCTTGCCGACACCGAAGCAGCTGCGCCCTTGTTAATATATTGAACTTTTATAAACTATAAATATTTAAAGCAATAGTGAAATTTGAATGAATAAATGCATTTATTTAAATTTTACAAATTATTTCTAAACATTTAAATTAATAGTAGTACATACTACAATTGAATGAATGAATGATTTAAATTTTTACACATTATTTATAAACATTTAAATTAGTCGTATAATTTGTACAATTTTTAATAGTAATCCCATACGAGGAAGCACTTAAAGAAGTGCTAGTACTAGTTAAAGCAGTATTTGTACTGTTTAGAGAAGTATTAGTACTACTTAAAGATGTACTAGTACTGCTTTTAGCAGCATTGGGGTTTGAAGCAACAGGAGTAGGAAACATTTGGCAAATAATGTTTTTCAATTTTTTAAAGAGGCCTCAATGTAACCCTCTGTTACGACAGAGGACTGACACCCTCCATGTTGTTTAACCGTAGAAAGATTAGCTTCGGAATTTAATAACAGAGATGTGGATGATCTTCGGAAACTGTCCGGTATGTAGACTACAATTTGCTAAATTTAAGAATGATGCAATCCTGGAGGGTATTTCTCCAAAATGATATATCAGTAGCTTAACAGGTACATTTATTATGTGCATGTGAAAAATCAACGTTGGCTAATATTAGCTGGACGCAAAGCGACGTATTTTCGATAAAACCCAAGGTACAACTCTCTAACAACCGCGAAATTTCTGGGATTTTCGGTTTTTGCATCTGGTCAATGTGCTCTCCAGGTCTTCAATACTAACTACAATCATCTGGCACATTTCTTCTCTGCGGAAGGCTCCAAATACAACCATAATTTTTGCAACCTGTATATATGTGTATTTACCTTTATTAATAAATACTGCTGATTTGGGACCTCATTAAGAAAATTAGCAATCCGCTCCCTGGGCAGAATTTTTGATTTTTTGGCCTGTAGCCTTCAACCTTCCGCTTTAGGAATGCTATTAGTTGGTAGTAATTTGCTTATATCTTGATGATCTTGTATTTTAAGTGACACTTTTAACATTAAAAATTGGATCAAAGGTAGGAAGATTTCCAAATTTGTGATTTATCTTCAAAATAAAGGAATTCGCTGTATTTTCCTTTAACATTTTTTGATTTACACCAATCGACGAATCTACTGTATGGAAAATCGTATTGTTGCCGCGATTTCGTAGGTAGTAAATTTTATGTAGCTGTATTAGCAGCTTCTTGTGTTTCGAGAGGTTCTTGGGACATTTTGAAAATGTTTCGAAACACAAAACAACTTTATTTGCGAAATGAATTTAAAAACGTTGACGTAGACATATTAAGCGATTATCAATTATTTAAGCGCAAACTAATTAATGACACTGGATACCGGTACCGGTATACAGTTAATCATATTGTGTTCCTCGGTAGCAGAGTGGTCGCGGAACGTAAAGTTCCCAAAAAAGTGCGTTTGCGGGCACTCGTAGGTAAAAATCTGCGATGTGGCAAGAAGTGTTCCTAAAGGCGGCAGTCCCACTGAGCCACGGCCACCCACAACCATCAACTAAGAAAATGCGCTGCGCTCCCACTGCAGCCAGCGATGACCACCGCCAACCACTATACATTTAAATTTCGCGCGTATTTGGCACTTGCAGTGCGCAGTTTTACCCACATGTTTACCGCTAGTAATAAATGAAGTTATGTACAGTTACGGCCAAATAAAACCGGGCAGTACTTTACTCTATTGTGAATTGGCATTAAATCACCTAAGAAACATAAAATTGAAAAATGACATTAAGAATTCAAGTTGTCAAGGTACTGCCAAGTAAAAGCCTGATTTACCAAAATTTATGAAAATGACATAGAATGTCAAAATGGTGGTGGTTTTTATTTGGCTGTAACCGTACGTTGATGTTTTATTTATTTTGCAAAATAGAAATGTGGGTATCTTCAGATAGTTCTGATTCAGAGAGGGAAGAAGTGTTAAGAAACTATTATATTTGGAAAAAAGTTAATCAAAAGCAGTGAAAAGTGTGGGTGCGAGAAATATTTTTGCACAAGAGAGCAGCTCGGAGAATATCACGAACTGGTGCCACAATTATTTAATGAACGTCAAACTTATTTTCTTCCGGTAGTACAAATTGCCGTGTAACAATTAGTTTTGAAGAACGACAGTAGAGAGATGTGCCGATTCTGGCGCACACAGGTATTTACCTGTACACCTGGACACCTCAGGTACCGGGTAACTTAGCTGCCCCGGTCAGTAAGTCACGACCTTATCCTAGGTGAGTAGGTCACGTCCTTGCCTAGGTTATGTACCACTACTACTAGTACGGTGCGCATGACGTATGAGTGGATAGTTACGGTAGATAATGGGTGACTTACTATGAGCATGCCTGACATTGAAGCAGAGAGATACACGTGGGAGATAAGGAAAGGACCTACTCAATTTTGGAATAAGTAAAAAGGAATGTCCCCAGCGGGATTCGAACCCGCAACGTGTGTATCATAAATGGAGCCCTCTCGACCACTGGGACATAAGAGAATTCTGTGTTAAAAATCTAAATGAAGCGGTCGGTATACGTTAAGATGAGACAAACAGAGATCGTATGGGATGTATAGGGCTATGAAAGGAGACAGAGATGTGTTAAAGATTGGATAGCATCGAACGCTGCTTGATTATCTGAGAGAGAGACTGTCGGTGTACGTAAATATGCTAGTGGGACCGAGTTCTTATGGCTGCTTCTAGTGTGATAGAGGAAGATGTAATTACTGTATGGGTAAGAGATAAAGTGATATGAAAAGAGATGCATAGAATGAATGTAAATGATGTGACAGAACGAGTGAGTAACATCTTAGAAAAACAGACAAACACTGCTCTGTTATCAATAGGTTCGATGACACCGTTCCAAGAAACAGCCGCGCAGCATTTTTAAGACAATGGCATGTTATCAGTCGGCATTTGGGGAGAGATAAGAGAAGGTGACTTCTTCCGCGAGGCGCATTTTCCGGTACATCGTGGCACAGTACTTAAAAGTTTGCGCAAAAATCAACATGCAATACGTGTATGTCCGAACAAACGAAAATGTTATTATTATTAAGGTAAATGAATCATGTGGACCGTAGATAAGCGAACAACGAGGTCCCCGTTCGTAAAAATAGGCAACGGAGAAGAGAAGGTGACTCCTTTTGAATTCGCGAGCCCCCTTTTCTGGGGTACACAAGAGACGTACATCTACAAAAGTTTGCGCAAAAATAAACATGCAATACAATAGCGCCCGCAGTGCAACAAACAGTGATTAAGGCGATAAATCTATTTTTTCGTTGACCGCTTGTTAATTTCAATATTAATGAATTATTTTTCCTAAAAAAGGATGGATTAATAGACGTCATTAATACACTGTTTTTTATTAATACAATCTTTTTCATTTTGCATGAAGGTTAGTTGTATTAATCAAATTTTTCACATATAATCTCACAAGAGCATTAATTCTTTCCGGAAATTTTTTGAGTGCGTTCCAACAACGTCGTATTAATTTGCCCGAGCGGGACGCGAGGGCAAATTAGGACGTTGTTGGAATGCACGATAAATAATTTCCGGATATGAATTAATGCTCGAATGCAGATTCGGTAAGAAAATCGTAACGACACAAACCCTAAAAAGAAGCAATGTCTACCTACAAAAAATTTCCAAGAAATTTTGTTGTCTGGGTTACGGCTCGTGAACTAATTTTTCTATTGGTCATTAATGAGTGTCGTACGATTTTCACCACAAAAAAAGATTTTGCAGTCAACGAAAAAGTTTTGTAATCAACTCGTTTCTTAATGGGCGATTAATAACCTCAACTATTAAAGGCACTCACTCGCTATCGCTCGTTCGTGCTTTAAACAGTTTCGATTATTAATCGCCTTCATTAACACACTTGTTGGTTAAATAACTATTAATAAGTAATCATATCTGGTTTTGTACTAGTTACCAAGATACACATATGTATTTTGTAAGTTGCTATGGATGATGGACTATTTTATTCGCTATTGAATAAAGTACCATTTTATCCACCCTTATCCTTAAAATGTTACTTGACCATGGAGATTCTAATAGATAAACCACAACTTTACAGCTAGGTATTGGAAAAATTACTATTTTACAGAAAAAAAAAGGTACAAAAAGATGATAAAATTTTGTCATTTTTGACAGAAATCAAATTATTAACATTAATGTGACTACTCACTATGGAATTAACAGAAACAGAACCTGATTCTGATTTTTTAATTTTTTTGTCAATATTAACCATAAAAAATCGTCTTTCTTCAATTTGATCATGCGATTTCAGTAAAAGTAATATAAGTAGAATAAACATCAAAAACTCAAACTTAATCAGTATTTATTTTTGTTTTTAATTAACTTCAACTGCCAAATAAGCTTTCGGTCGGTCCAGATGGCGTTCCTAACATGTTGTTGAAGAAATGTGTATGTACTATAACAAACCCCTTGCATATTCTTTTTAATTTGTCGCTGAGAAGTTCTACTTATCCAGATTTTTGGAAGACAAGTTTTGTGGTGCCCATATTCAAGAGTGGGGATAAAAGTAATGTGCAGAACTATAGAAGTGTATGCATTCAGTCTGCTATTCCGAAGTTATTTGACAGTTTGGTGCGTGACCAGCTCTCATGGGCTTGTAAAGAGCTAATTGTGGAAGGTCAGCATGGTTTTTCTTCCTGTAAGTCGACTGTCTCTAACTTGGTATTATATCAGGCAAAGATATTGGATGTCTTGGAATCAAGGAAACAGATGGATTCTGTTTACACGGATTTTTCCAAGGCATTTGATTCAGTTGATCATGGTATACTGCTACGCAAATTGTATGATATAGGTTTCAATATTGCCTTGGTTAAGTGGATTGGAAGTTTTCTGTCGGGTCGAGTGCAATTTGTTAAGATCGGCTGTTATTACTCTGATGCATTGGAAGTAACATCTGGTGTACCTCAGGGCGGGCATTGCTCACCGCTGTTGTTTAACTTGTTTATCAACGATATAGTTGAGTGTTTTAGAAATAGTGACTGTTTGTTGTTCGCGGATGACTTGAAGGTGTTTAGAGTGATCAATAATTCTTGTGACCAACAGCTTTTACAAGACGATTTAGATAGGTTGACACGGTGGTGTTGTGAGAATAAATTATTTTTAAATGTTAGAAAGTGCTGTCATATTAGTTTTTTTAAAGGCAGTAGGAAACACCTGACTTCCTATATTATAAATGATCACTTGCTTGAATATGTTACCACAGTCAAAGATCTTGGAGTTTTGTTTGATGAAGGATTGTCATTTATTGAACACATTCATACCATCATTGTTAAGTCTTCAAAAATGCTCGGATTTGTTACACGCAATTGTAAGTTTTTCTCGGTGGACTCTGTAAAGAGTGTGTACTGCTCGTTGGTGAGATCAATACTGGAATATGCTTCGGTGGTCTGGTCACCAGCTTACATGGTCCGTTTAGATACTATTGAAAGGGTTCAACATAAATTTTTAAAACACTGTGCATTTAGGTTAAATGTTGTCATTCAAAACCACGATTACACACAGATAATTAATCTCGTTGGTTTACAACCATTAAATGACCGCCGAAACATAGCAGGTTTATGTTTCGTTCATAAGTTGTTGGATGGAGGCATTATGTGCGCTGACCTTTTACAGCTTATTCAATTTAATATACCTATAAGAAGCTTACGTCAGCATAATACTTTTCACATTCAGTTTCATCGAACAAACTATGGATTGAATTCGCCAATTGATCGGTATTTAAAATTATTAAATAAGCATAATCTTGAAATTTTTGGTATTTCCATTGTTAAATTTAAAAGTATTGTATTTAAGACTAAGAGTACTACATGAATTGATGAAGTCGGAGATGGAAACCAGTGTTTATTGTAAGTTATGTTTTATAATAATAGTGTATGTTTTTGAATTTAAGTTTACACAAAGTGTCAGTGATGGAAATCATTTATTTATTATTACATTTTTCATATGTATTAATAATCTAATAATGTATTTGCAATAGTTAGTGGGGGTATCCCGTTGATAATATAATAAAAAAAAAAAAAAAAAAAAAAAAAAAAACTTCACTTTCTAATAAACGTATTTCTAAATTTAATTTTTTTTTCTGCAGCTCATGTATCTCTTTCTTCATCTTCATTTCCTCCTCGTGTTGTTCCTTTTTGATTGCATGTTCAGCACAAACGAGTTCTATCTTTTTTCGATAATATTCGGTTCGGAGCTCTTCAGAACTCCTTTGTACTGAACATGCAGTCAATCCAACGGGAATGGATGAAGGAAGGGGATCTTGTGCAGAAGGACTTGGCGATGGATGGGAAGGGGATTCGTGGTGAAAAACATATTCATTGGCATCACCTAACAGATAGAAATTATTAATTTCTTTATAATAATCAGTATAAAGGACCTCTGCATTGTATCAATATTATTTATGTAAATAACATTCGACAATTTCATAACAAAATAAAGCGGTACCTACTACCTTCATTTTGAAACCTATTATCATTTTTTAATAATACAATCATAATAATTTCGTTTCTTTGGCATGTTATAGGTAATTTAAAGTAGCAAGGTTTCATACCATAATATTGGGTAGCATCGTCATACGCGTTGCTTAGGGGTTCAGCTTCATTTTCAAGGAATGCAACGAGCTGTGCCCCAGTTGCTCCCAATTGTCCTTTGTAGCCACCACCTCCAGTTTTATACAAATCCTTCTGTAAATGCAAAGAAAAAATTTTAATTAAGAGGTAGGTACATTTGATTGTACACTTCTGTGCAATAAAATTAAGCACACACGGCTTTGTTGTATTTATTAATAGCGTTTTATTTTTGTAAGGACTTAGTTTTGGTCTTTTAATATAGGTGTTATTTTCAAGTTATGGTGTTTTATCATTTATTAATTAAACTGCTGCTAGGCAATCAAAATAGACCCGAGTTATACAAACTAGAATATTGTGAAAAATAGTCATAAGACTTGTGCTTAATTTTATTGCACAGAAGTGTACATTTCTATCATGAGAAAATCAGGAATTTATTTTTAGAAGAGCGCATATTCCATTAATTAGTGTTCCACATGTGGGAGTCCTGATATACAGAGTGTATTGGCAAAAAAGCTATACGTGGTGATATTCTTCATAGAATGAAAAATCTTATTACTAAAATGTTGGATTGGTCAATATAAGCTCTGATTGTAGATAAAAAGACATTTTTTATTCAGGAAAAGTGCCTTTTGTGTTGTAAATACGTTATAATGTCATTAAGAAAAATTGTTCAGAATGTATTATTATGGCCCTATGACAAATGTCAGAAATATTGGATCACTTATGTTTATAAGAAACGTACTTCATAGAATACACACGGTTTCATAAAAGTAAGCCATTATTTCTGAAATTTTGCCTGGAATCATAATTTTACATTCTAAACACCTTTCCTTAATAATATTTTGATGTATTTAGAAGAGAAAAGGTACTTTTCCTGATCAAAAATATTACACACAATCTGTAGATATGGTTTATTTCCTAATTAATTTCATGTAGAGAAGATAATATGATCACGATTGTAAAATGCTATTACTACCAAAGGCTATAACCAGTGATAACATATACCCTAATGTTTTTATTTACATCTAGGTACTTACTTTCTTTTCTGTAGCTTCTTTTTTTGCCTCCTCTCCCAGTTCTTTAAAAATTTGCATAATCTGTGGACCCTGAAAGTGAAACATTTAGGTAATATGTATGTAAACATGTATTTTGACAAAAATGTAAACAAATTCCACAGTAATAATTCAGGTAAACAATTTGTAATTGTTTAACATTTTAATAACTGTTTCAATGATTTTTTATTTGTAAGTGTGGTCGTTATCAGCTGTATACAACTGAAACTAAGGGTAAGGCCATGTTCGCGGCGATCGTGTCGCAATTATGTGTTCCATAGATTCTAATATAGGTGGCCACGTATGCGACCCGCGACAGAAACCAATGTTAAAGCAGCGTTTTCCTCCACATTCGCCAGTCACCGACGACTACGACCGAGTAGCCGCGACCAATTCGTTACGACATCTACAATGCATTTAAGCCGGTCTGTTTTCCTAGCTGCAACTAATTCGTTGCTACCAAAATCTGTTCGCCAGTCGCTAGTCGCCAGTCGCTTGACATGTTTTTGAGCAGACAAGCGACTTATTCGTCGACGAATTTCGATGTTTTTGCATCGTATTTGTGAATTGTTGTGTGTAGATAGTATATTTTAACTTGGTGAAGTCAGGAAAATATAACTATAACACTAGGAACATTAAAATTATTGTTTTTTTAATCAATATTCATTGTATAAACTGCAGTTGGTCGCGAGCGAAGAGCAGTAAACCGCTGCGGGAGGAAAACAGGCAGACATCCTGACGAATCGGTCGTAGTCGTCGGCGACTTGCGAATGTGGAGGAAAACGCTGCTTTAAGCAGCGTTTTCCTCCACATTCGTCAGTTGCTGACGACTGCGACCGGGTAGCCGCGACCAATTCGTCGGGATGTCTGCCTGTTTTCCTCCCGCAGCGGTTTACTGTTCTTCGCTCGCGACTAGCTGCAGTTTATAAAATAAATATTAATAGAAAAACAATAAATTTAATGTTGCTAGTTTTATAGTTATATTTTTCTGACTTCACCAAGTTAAAATGTATTATTTAAAAACAATACTTCACAAACACGATGCAAAAACATTCAAATTCGTCGACGAATAAGTCGCTTGTCTGCTCAAAAACATGTCAAGCGACTGGCGACCAGCGAACGGATTTTGGTAGCAACGAATTAGTAGCAGCTAGGAAAACAGACCGGCTTAAATGCATTGTAGATGTCTCAACGAATTGGTCGCGGCTACTCGGTCGTAGTCGTCGGCGACTGGCGAATGTGGAGGAAAACGCTGCTTAAAAAACGCTCTGAAGAGCGTTTTGCCAGGGTCACGACAGATTGTTTCTAATGCAGTATTATAATATGGCCCGGACAGAAAATTTTATATGTCTGTGACATGGTCGCAGCGACTAAAACGCAAGCATGGCCTTACCCTTAGTCACTAAATAACATGAATAATGAGGTTTTCCCAATTTATATTTAAATTAACAGAGTCCAAAATGTTCAACTGTACTAAGTTACTTATGCCAACATTAAGTTCTGATAAAGTAATGATAAGTAACTAGATAGTTGAAATAACACCACAAAAATTCCATAGGGGTACAAATTTTTAAAAGTAATTTCTATTTTAGGTTTCTTATTAACTACATATATTTATATAATTTTTGCACTTAAATTTGATTACCTCGGCAGTTTCATCCTCCACCTCCTGTTGGTCAACCTCAGCAGATTTCAACTTTTTGGAGAAACTGCTTTGCTAAAAAAACGCAGAAAACGCCATTACAATGGAGAACTATGAAACAAATTTAAAAATTCTTACAAAATGCTCCTATTAGCTTCACAAACATTATAGTGAAAATGGCCTATTATTCGTAAATATACAACAAAGTCCAGAACTACACTGCTTTATTAATGTTTCTCCATGTGAATACTATTTTTCGTGTAGTAAGTAGTAATTACACTATGCAGAGAAGATGCATAGCTTTTATCCTTTACCAATCGTGGTAACCTTCAGAAACGCAAATGAAATTGGTTCTGCAAGTGAGGTTATAGCAAACAAATTTGAGGTTATGAAAATTTGGAACACTTATCACAGAATAAATACAGGTATTTATTCTGTGCTATTTATTATATATGAATTATTTTGTCAGTGCTAAACGGAGCAAGAGAAACATGAACGATTTGTTTATCTATTTACGTATTATCTCGACAATTGTAATTACATTTTTCTCGCTTACGGCCTTCCTCTTTTCCCTCTTAAAATTAGTGTAAGCAGTACGCAGCTGCGAACAACTTCGCGGGTCTGCGTGCCTCGAACAAAATTCTTTCGCAATTTTTTCCCAGGTCTCCGTTTTTTCCTTTATAGAAACCTTATTCGTTTCTTTATTGTGTATGATGTGCGCATACCTATAAAAATAAACACACAAATATCAATACAGTTCTTGTCATTAAAATACTAGTTTAATTGCGCTTACCTTCCGACGATCTCTAAAAGATCTTGAATTTCGCGTTCAGAAAAGTTTTTGCCCCTCTTGCGCTTGCAATCCATTATTTTTTATATTTGAAAGCGTAAATATGGAGCAAAACTTTTTAATAACCGCCTGTCACAATTATTTAGCAACGCTAAACAATTGCTAAAAATCCAGGCCGCTCATTGGTCAAATGAACTTTAACAATCAATTAATTTTTAACGCGAAGTTAGTTAATCAGAGAACTCTAACATCGCGATTACCTTTATAAGACACACATCAGAGTTAACAACGAATTAAATTTAACAATCAATTAACTAATCCGTTGTTAAATTGAGCTTTATAAGACCGGCTGTTAATGAATTGTAAAACTTGCTGTTTGCATTACTTTTAGTTTCCATGGCCAACCCTTATGTAATTTTTTTTTTGAATACACGGTATAAAAGTTTGGTGATTTGTGGTTATGGACTGTAATCTATGAATAGTATATAGCTGATGAAAAAGATGTGGGACTGTTTTAAACGTACCGTCGGCATACTAGTGCGGGGAATCGGCTAAAAGTTATAGGTTGTGCCTCGTACTAAATATTACAATTCGATCTTGTGCAGCACCGGAATCAAACAATAAAAACGGTTCCCTACGTTTGGTGCTCATAAATTCTTGGGGAAAAACGATAGTACTGCGACCAGTTGGTAACGCTGGACCACCATTCTGCTTTTGGCGGATATTTCGTATTGTCCTTTTTATACTGTCTACCCTTGAAAGTTGAGTTGCAGCCGCTTGACTAACTGTTGCTGAAGCATTGGACACAATGTAGTGAGGCGCGTCCTGAGTAAGTTTAACACTGTTACGAATGTTATCCATAACTTTACTTACTTCTATATGCGCTGCGTCTGCAGTATGGTTATGATTGTCACTTTTTTTACTGACTTCACCTTCAATTGTAATAACACGAGCACCACATTTTGTCCGTTTGTAGTTTTCACATCTCCAGTAAATTGTCGTATCAGCTTTCTTATCTTGGTTATATAAATGTCCGTCCACATGTAATTTTGACTTGCCCTTTTCACTACTTATAAATTCTAAAGGCATTGTATCAAATTTGAGTTGCACTTCACTTAAAGTAAAAATAGCATAAGGGACAAGAAATTTTGACGGGCACCAATTGAGCACTTTACTACTCCAGGTAAAAATGTATACCGTTGCCGGACCACGGCCAACTAAATTACTATGGCCTGCACATAGGGAATACAGTGACTATATACAAGACAGTGTGGCCATACGATTGTTGGCCACCATTAACAGGCAAATTTGAGCGTAGAGATATACAGTGCCTTTCGAAATAATCGAACGTTTTTGAGTGGTCATTATTTTGGCGCTAGTTATTTTAACTAGTTGATGTTAGTTACACGTGCAGTGTTATTTTTGGACATTGACATTTCTCATTGGCGTTCGTTCGTAGTGATTTTAAGGTGTTACATGAAGTTTACAACCGGTTTCAGTTATGCTAGTTTACAATACAGCTAAATGCCGTCTTCCTGTTCCCTGTCTCCAAAGCTCCCTGTTCTGTGCTTGGTCTTCTTCCAGGTTCCTCCATGGCTCTCCGAATACCCTCATTCCACGGTTTGCGTGTCTACCTCTTTTTTTCTTAACCGGCGGCGACCAATTCTGTCCACAACTGATTCTGGTGCCTCCATTCTGCTTCTTATTTCCTCGTTCGTCACTCTATCTCGTCTCGATACCTGTGCGCTTTTTCGTCCATTTGAACTGTGTTTAGTCTTCGTTTCATTTCCGCTGTTACAGTCTATACCTCACTGCCATAACATAGCACCGACTCTACCATTACTTTACCTATTCTTTTTTGTTTTTGTTAGAGATAGTATTGTCCCATCAAATTGATTTTAAGTACTTTGTACTATTCGAGTTCTGATCTCTTCTGTTCCCAAACCTTTTTCATAGATTGTATTGTAGCACCGAGGTATTTAAACCTTTCTACTTGTCTTACTGCGACATCTTCATTTATTAATATTGTGCTTTCGAGTTGACTACTAAATACTCCGTTTCCTCTAAACTTATGCTAAGGCCTCATTTATCGTAGCACCGATGTAATCTCTTTATCATATATTCCAAGTCGAACGCATCTTGTGCTATTACAACAATAGCATAATTATAAATTGTCACATTTAAATACTGTGCAGAATATTAGTTTTTCAGGGCAATAGATGATAAAATTTTACCCGCTTGTGACGCTAATGAATTATTTGACACTGACAATTTACAATTGTCAGATTTGAAAGGTTTTATTTTCTTCCATAACCAAATGAACAGGTTCTACCAACCTCTTTGAGCACAACTTAAAAGTAACTAAATATTTTGCCTGTTAATGGCGGATATTCGCGTCGACCAATAGCGGCGAAGACATCCGTATGGCCACACTGTCTTGTATATAGCCACTGTAGAAACAAACAGCTGTCAGTGTGATTATTTTCGTTTTGACTAAGACATGTAAAAATCCATTTTTTATTATACTGTTTTAGCTATTTGCGGTTATTAGCTTTTATGATGACTAAGGTTATATGCAA
Organism: Agriotes lineatus; assembly: GCA_940337035.1. Classification (NCBI taxonomy): domain Eukaryota; kingdom Metazoa; phylum Arthropoda; class Insecta; order Coleoptera; family Elateridae; genus Agriotes; species Agriotes lineatus. The sequence continues at coordinate 32,307 of CALNHX010004804.1, read as the reverse complement.
CTTAAATCATTTACCAATACACAATTTCAAATGATATAATAATCTAACCAATAAATATACAACTGCATTTCTTTCGCAACGCAATTCTACAAAAAATAATTCAATTAAACATAGGAATTTAGATGACTAAAATATAATAATGTAAACATATTAATAATTACAATTCTCAATCACTATCACTACTTAAACTAGAGTCACTTGAGTCGTTGCCAACATGAATGATTAGTTCATCAACAGTTACATCTAAAATTCTTTCACTCTCATACCAAGTCCTAATTTTTTCTTCAGTGTGACGTACACAATTACTCCACACATCTTTGGTACATTGTTCTAATGCTTCCTGCCACATTGCAAGAACTCGATCATCACCTGCCCATGTGATTATTGTAATATTGTTTTGCATGTGCCCATATTAATTCAATGGCATTGAATTCACAATGATATGGTGGTAGACGTAAAACATCATGACCATAACTTCTCAGTAATTCATCTACTTCATAGCGCTTTTCTTTTCTGTGAGATTTGGCTAGTACGAGTAATTCAGTTTTAAATGAAGTTGGATCATGATTAATGGAATTTGTATTCAACCATTCTATGATATCGGCTTTCTTCCAGGAAGTTGAGAGATTTCTTTCTATTAAAACAGAATGGTAAGAAGCATTGTCCAATATTATCAATGAAGGTTCATTCAAATTATTAATTAAATGGTTGATGAGCCATTTTTAAAGGTTTCTAAATTCATCTCCCCATGATAGTCTTCTTTTAAAGATTTTGTTGCAAATAATAGGAATGCGTTTTCGACAATCCCTAATTTAGACCCAGCATTAACCACAATAAAACGTTTTCCTTCATGACCTTCGGGTTTTTAACACTGCGAATATTTGAATCTTGTTAGAACTTTCCAAGATTTCCTTTAGAATAAATCCACGTTTCGTCCATAAAGACTACTTGCAGCAGATGAGGTGAACGTTTTAAAAACTGGAGCCGCATAATAGCAATATTTTCTTTTTCAGTTAGTGCTCTACGGTTATCATCTTTCTTGAATTTAAAACCGATATCATGTAGAACTCGATTTAAGCTGGTGCTACTGAGTAAAATATGACTTTCTTTCACTTCAGTATTCAGGGAATTGATGGTAACGTGCTTTTTTCCGAATACATCGTGTATATGGTGTCCCTTATAACCATTTTCGAGGAATCCGGTAAATCAGTAGATTTTAACCTTTTACGTGGTCTTTTCTTGCCAGGGCTACATATGTTTCATTTACCTCTTGTACACATGACAATGGAATTAGATGACCCCCATTTTCTTTCTCTCGTTCGAAGTAATTCAATAAATTTAAGAAGAGCTACTGATATTGCGAACGTAACGTTTTACCTTTCATAGACATAATTTGTATCAAATCGTAAATGATAACCTGAAAACGTAGTTATAAAACGCCGACAAAACGAACAAGGCTTCACAAGTATTATTTGACAGTTGACGTTTTAGTGACGACGCGCGTATGTGACTTAAACTACTTTAATCAAATAAGCAATTTAATCATAACACACCCTTATTGTAATGCTATCACTGTTGTGCGCATGGAGTTTGTGAACAAATGTACAAGCATGTTTGTCGTTACTAAATTCAGCGTGTGATGACGCAGGGCTCATCTTTGGTGGTTTCTATAATATGTTCCATTTTTGGTCATGTTATCAAATACACATCATAAGTGTAATTTCATCTTTTTATTTAGTACCTGGGTACCACGTGTAATATATTTTTTGTAATACCTACTTGTTAAGTATTTCTTTAAGGACTGTTTACTACTGCGTAAGCAACCTCTTTACGGCCCGGCCGTAAAAAGTGTCCGTAAAGACCACGGCCTGCTAAATTGTGTACCAAACGTCAAAGTGAAGTTTGTCACACAAATCCAGCAGCAAGCAAGCCTTCAACTCCACATAGAAGAAGGCGCAAAAGACTGCTATAACTCCTGAACATACGCTAAAATAACTTGCTCATTCAGAATCTTAACGTCTTTAGGAATATCTTCATCATTTTCTACAGATGTCATGAGTTACGAGCTGGTTACAACTTAAAACTGCTTACAACCATACACGAAATTGGAAATAACTGACATTTATAAACAACAGTTGCAACGTTCTACGCACTCTCAATCATTCTAAAACGTCATTACACAAACCTAGCGTTTTGATGAAAATAAATTAGAAAAATATAGATATGATCGAATTGTATGTACCTAGGTATTACAAAAACTATTGTACAGTACACGTCCTTTAGGGCCTTTACTGACTCGCCAGTATTATTCGACTCGCTCTTCGAGCTCGTCTCACAAATTCTCTGGCTTGGCAGTAAAGGCTATCCTAACGGACTTCTACTGTAAAATACTATTTCAGACAATGGCGCCAACACGGAAAGGTGTAAAGAAAAGAAAGTCCAATCATAAGAGGCAATTATTTCAATACGAACCTTCGCAAATTGCCAATGCTTTGACTGCAGATAGAACTAATGGTATGAAAGTGGCAACCGCCTGTAAATTGTATGGAGTTCCCCGATCTACAATTAGAAATAAATTAAGTGGACAGGTTCCCGATACTACTGGAAGGGTAGGAAGAAGTCCAGTTTTAGGCAGGGACGTAGAAGAAAAATTGGTAGAATGGATTAAAAATATTTCTAAAATGGGTTTTCCCATAGGAAAGGAGGGGCTGATTTATTCTGTTAAAAACTTGGTAGAGAAAGCAAATATACAAACACCTTTTACTGAAAATACTCCTGGAAGCAAGTGGTTTACTTTATTTATGACACGCCATCATGAAATATCTCAAAAACAGTCAGAGTATATAAATCGGGCACGATCGCTGATAACTGAGAAACATATAAGAGGATGGTTCAAGGAAACTGTAGAGTTGTTAACAGAAGAAAATATGGCTATTTTAGATGATCCAGCCCGTGATTGGAACATGGATGAAACGTCGATTTATTTGTGTCCCAAGGGCAGTCTCGTTTTAGCCGAAAAGGGACTACCAGTGTACGACACGTTCTCCAACTTGGATAAAGAAAACATAACGACATTATTTGCAGTTAACGCTAGCGGTCAATTTTCGAACCCGTTAACTGTGTATAAATATGACAGGTTACCGGAAAAAATTGCAAAATCTGCTCCACCAAACTAGGGCATCGGAAAATCTGCTAAAGGATGGATGAATTCGGCTTGTTTTTTCGAATATTTCGCAAACGTATTCATACCCTTTCTCAAAGAAATTAAGGCCACGCTTCCTGTAATTGTCTTTTTAGATGGACACTCATGTCATCTGAGTCTGCCATTAAGCAAACTGTGTCTGGAAAACGGAATCATATTAGTATGTTTGTATCCGAACACGACACACATACTACAACCTTTAGATGTGGGTTTCTTTTTTCCGTTAAAGGCAAAGTGGAAGTCAGCTGTCAGAATGTTTAAAATTGAACATGGGCGTGACATAAAAAAGTTTGATATTCCAAATGTTCTAAAACATTTAATCGATACTGCCCATTTCAAGATGGCAATCGTAAATGGTTTTCGGAAATGCGGATTATATCCCTTTTCTCCAGATAATGTGGATTATTCGAAGTATACAATAAAAACAGAACGACCACAACAATATCAGCAAAACAATGAACACCTATATAATACAAATAGAGAATCACTTAACCACTTAGAATATTTGGAATCAAAATTGGATTCCAAAACATTAACTGATTTCAAAAATTCACGATTCACGGAAGCAACGAAATCCTTATTTGATATTTGAATTGAGTTCAAACGGGACTATGGTACCACAAATGCAAATTTACATTCTGTAATCACTGAAGATATGAACGAAAACCACGTTGATGATTACTACTTCGAAGTAATTGAAGCTCTTGACGAATCAGTTAACAACAACATGACCGTAAAAACAGGAGAAATCCCTATAGATAATGAATCTATTGAATTTGAATTTCCGCAATTCGACATTGTTGAAAGTACAGTAAACGTGGATAATTTATCAAATTTTTCGGATGTTGTTGGAGAATCTAACTATATTCACACATAATTGCCATCTCCACTACCTGAAACCATTAGCAATCAGAATAATAGTACCAGTTCACTGGAACAAGACATTCCCCCGGAAACTCCAAAGTGTAGTCGTTATAAAGAATCTGAAGCTGGATCGTTAATGATTGAATGTGCACCTACTTCAGATAATTCACTCCCAAGAAAGGTTCCTGAAATCGAAATACAACGTGAGGTAGATGTTAATTATAATGATCCAAATTATGCGTCCAGGGTTGCTACGGAAAGTTCACAGAATAATCAATCAGCAACCAATGATGATACCTGCATCCCTGCGATTATCGTTTCCAGTAATGTAGCACCGAAAAGGAAAGTAGTGGATATATTGAGTGACATAATATTTTATCCTACGTGTTCAACAGATGTAAAGAATAAGAAAAATCGAGAGCATTTACCAAGTGTTATAACTTCGTCAAAGTGGATTGAAATAGCAACGTCCAAAAAATATGCAAAAGATAAGGAAAATGAAGAAAAGTTGGAAAGACAAAAAAAGAAGCTAAACAAGAAGAAAGAGTTAGAGACAAATAAAAATCTCAAGAAAATGAGAAAGAAAAGTACACCAGTTGAGAAAAAATGACAGACAAACGAAAATCACACAATTGAAGATTCCGACATGGTTTCCCAAGAATTTTACGAGCAAGAACAAAGTAACGAAAAGGATGTACTTGTCTATAAAAGAGAAGAAACAAATGGATGTACAGATGTAAATGGATACGAGAATACCAGCGTAGTTATGTAATGTTCAGAGGAGAAACAGGTGCTAAGAATAGCTACTACTAATAAATACGTTGTTGTTCAGTATGAAGGCTGTTACTATCCAGAAAAAATTACCGAAGAAAAGTCTAATTCTGCATTGGTTAGTACAATGGAAAAAAGTGGGAGTGACTGGAAATGGCCTAACCAAAGAGATGAAATTTGGTATGACAAAATCGATATAGTGGAAACCGTTGCTACACCTATGAAAAAAAATTCTCCTGGAGTTTACGCTGTGAAAGAAATGGACAAATACACGGATTATTTGTGATTTCAAAATATTTTGTAATAAATAGAATCGTTTTGAAAATTTTGCTTTTTCCATTTTCAGTGAATATAATTATTGCTCTGAGAGTGTACTTACCTAATTATATTACATATTTTTAATTTATTTACCTACTCTAATGTCAGAGTTATAATAATTTTTTCCTACAAGGGGCAATTAAAGTGAAGTTTAAAGTACCCACATAATATTGAACCTACTTTGTTTTGATTCAATTGTACCTGTTACTGGTCATCTTGCTTGATTTATTTTAATCTGCTAAAAACTCAATGGCCAGAAATGGTACCTACTATGGCAAAATTAAGAACTTGATGGCTACAAATGGGGTTAAAAAGAGCCAATTTAGGAACAAAATGGCCACAAATGGTGAAATTGCACTTATCGCCAAAATAATTAAATTACGAAAATTTACACAAGTTCAGCTTGAAAATTATAGTACATATAACCGAAAAATATAAGGAACTCGTTCAAGACATAAATACATTAAAGCAGCCTATAGCTAGTTTAATGCATTTTCACAATTTCTTTAACCGCAAAATTGCTTAAAGTGGTCACAAATGGTGACTCTACCCTAAAACAGGGGCGTCTTTAGCATACCTAAGTTGTAAGTTTTAGGTGGATACCGAAGGTAAGTGATTTGAGCTGAGTGAAACTATACAAGAAAGATTTCTTAGTATAAATCAAACACATTTATTTGTTATTAATCCCATAATTTCATCGTTACTGAGCTGGGTGACCCTTCGACATTGGGATACAATTAACGTCGCTTTCCCCCGACGCCTGGTCGATGAGATAGAGTAAGAAGACTACACACAAACATACACACACACATGACTTAGGGGTAGGCCACAGTGCGCGTGAACTTTCCCTGATTCAAATCACAAATTCTTTAACATTATCGTTTTTATATAAACGCGTGTTGTGGTTACTTAGGTGCTTCTCTGTCTGTATGTCTGTATGTGTTACGTTTTCATCGGCACCGATAGGGCGCAGTTCGTCCACAGCCTTGTCGTCGCCGTGTCGTTAATAATCCCAAGATAAGCAGGTACTTCAAGCAGCGGAATTTAGCGGAGCGTGTGAATTCTGAACATTTTTATTATAATCCCATATAAAAGAAATTTGAGATCCGACATTTTCAATAAATATATCACAGCGGTGTACCTTTCATTAAATAAAATAATAATATGCTTCATCCTCATATCCCTTCAGAAGTATTAAAACAGGTAAAAATGTCATAATATATTTAGGAATACTGAAACGGTAAGAGGAAACGCTTAGTAATGCAAATTACATTAATTCGCAACAAAGAAAATCGCAGTCGTGAGATTCGAATCGGTGCTCTCACAAGGAATCCGATTGCTAGTCAAACGTTGTAGGGTACAGCGCAACGAGTAAAGCAGAGAGGCAAAGCAAGACAGTGCAAGTAGAGCTTAGAGGGCAAGAAGAATGTAGAGCTTCATGTGTTCACAGCAAAAGACGTTTCAACTCGATGTAAGAAGTAAAAATGTATTTTACACATGTTAATAATACTGTATTTTATGTGCTAGTTCTTTGCTAAAATATTAGCTAGGTACCTAATACAGCAGTGTGCTACTGAAAGAACATGTGTTGTGCAAGAAATAAATAAAAAACTACAGGAGTTAGGTGCATTTCATCGCTTACATGGGGAACTCCGAAATCATCTATAGAATTTTCATTTACACGTCGGTTAATTTACGCTGTCTGGCGTACTTGCTTACTTGTGAACTGCGCCCGATCGTTGAAGGTGTCATACGCAGATACGCAGACATGCAGGCACAACAAGGGTTCATGTAATTTTTAATTCTCTTCAACCGTCATTCGACCTAGCAGGTTGTTGCAAGTTGTTTTTCGTGCGGTGCGCTTTTTTATTAAAGACGTTAAAACATTCTCTTCTGCAACTTTCTTATTGACAAATTATAAATAAGTCCAACTACGTGGTGTGCTTAAAAGCTAGTTTACATCTATGTCAATGACGTTTTCACTATTATTATAGATCAATTTGATAGCCTCTCTTGTGTTGTAGTTGATTTTAAATAGTCTTTTATAATTTTTAACTTGGAAAATGATATTTCACCCTCAGCAACAGAAAAAGGTAATGTTAAGTAAAGGTGTAACACAATTGCAAAACTTATGAATGTACTAATTAAGTTATTTAAAAGTATTCATTTCAAAATATCGACTGAAGATGCGGTACATTTTAGATGAGTCAATAAAATCTCTATCTAATCGACTGAATTTATATCCAAATGATTAGTTTCAAAATCTATCCATTTATTTTTGTGCGCGTGACGCAGGCTTTATCTCCACCAATATCGTTAGAGGGAAAGTCTATTTTAAATTAAACAAAAATCGGTTATGTAACTAATTTGCTGCCATTGTGCTGTACACCCCTTAATCCCCCGCTTAAGACGCCCCTGGTGTAAAGAACACAAATACAAAACAGTTCTGGACGTTTATCTATTTAACACAAAGATGACGCAGGCCAAGTCAAAACTTGTACTGGCACTTTGTATAATAGTGACAGCACATTAATTCATTTTTATATTTTTATATTATTTCTTAGTTGTTGCAATCAGAAAGGCTTTCGTTAAAGACGTATCATTCGATGTAAAAATTAGTGACATTATCCTTGTTCCTAGCCTGATACATACAACGTTCTAGAACTATAAAATAATGGGTTGAATATTCGTCTTTTGCATGGTAGTTTGTCTTCCTAATCTGCATATAAACTACTAAAACCTATAGTGCACATGATTATTTGATTATAAATCTACGATGGAGCTTTTATGTTTCATAGGCATAATTGCTGCCTTAACTCAATTTGGAATGTTGTTCCTAGATTACAATTTCAAATATTCTAATGGAGTTACAATTTAGTGAGCCACGATAGTATTAATATAAGCTGTTTCTAAGAGTTATTCAAAGTTCAAAATTCTTCAAAATGACAAAAAGTTCCTACGAAATTTTAAATAAATCTACAAAAAATTTTTAGTTTTTACCATGATGTTATAATCGTTATTAATAAATCGCTACTAAATACTTAACTCGCAGTAAACCATTAAATTAGTTAAGCCTAATATCTCTGAGTAGCAATACTAAAAATCTACATCATGACTACAAACATCTTCAGCAATTAGAGAAAATTAATTATTATTTGTTAATAAGACATGTATGTATCCACACTGACTCCATTAAAAGACACGTTTATTCTAATTTAGCATTAAGTGCGCAAGGCTAGAAAACCTATAAGATACACGAACAGTAAGGTGTGATTGGAATGGTTACAAAGCTTGTCAATTGAATAAAGGCCAACTAAATGCCATAAATAGGCTATCTCTCCACAAAACTAAAGTTTGCTGTACCATTTTCTACGTCTTTTGGAATGTCTGTGGAAACTAGCATCTATAATAGTACAACATTCGATTAGGTATCCCACAAATCGGTGAAATTTTAAATATGTAAAGCAGATACCTTTCAAGGTTGCCAAGGTCAGTATTTGCTCATTTTATGTTCCCAAAATAGTAATTAATTAAGAACTGGTAGCATCCAGGTGTTGATGGCACTAAAGCGTTCTTTGGATGTTAATTGGGCATTCTGAAGTTTTATTGCTTAATTTCTAATTCTTCCTTTAACTGATCAGGGTCGATCGCGTGCACGAAGTTTCAAATCGTGCACTTATAAAAAGTTTAAAATATAAAACGGCAGCCATTTCAGATTAATTGTACAATAATATTCGTGGGTATATTTTAATAAGCTACCTACTGAGTAGACTGTCTAAAAATATATTCCTGACATGGTCGTATAGAACAGCAATATGGAATACTTGTCATTTTCGCCTCGGTCTTTGTTGTACTGTAAATTTAGTAAAATGTATCTGTAATGATATATTAAGGGTGAATCCAAGTGATTTTTTCCGAAGATTTAGAGATGAAACATGAGTTCATCACTACACGCCAGAGATGAAAAACAGCTGGAAAAGTCATGACGTCAGTTTTTTTGGGATTCAAAAGGCATCATTATGATTGACTTTCTTGCAAAGGGCCAGACTATAACTGGAGAGTACTATGCTAACTTACTGGACCGACTGAAACAAAAAATTATTGAAAAAAGACTGGGTTTAGCAAAGAAAAGGTGTTCTTTCACGATAATGCATCTCCTCACACTCCCCGAATTGCAACCGCCACAATTGAAGAACTGGGCTTCGAATTGCTTCAGATTAGACTACCATATTTCTCCAAAACACTTGGTAGGTCAATATTTTTTTCATCAAATGAGGAAGTTTGTACGGTTTCTGTAGAATTTATAATTTTTGACAAATGCTTAAAAATTAAAAATCAAATTTTTGGCTAATTATAAGATCACTGTAAATGGAAGTTGTGTGCTTGTATAGTTGTATCACACCAGACTTTTTACATTTAAAGTGTCACTTTTCAAAATTAAGAGAAGTTTGGAAACGCCCCACTTTTAGTAACTGTTTATAAAATAAAAATCCATATTTCAGAAATATTGATGAAATAGCTATTTATAAATTTAAAATACAAGTGCCAAAAGTGACTGATTACTGCACGCGACGTGTTAAGCACAATAACACTTTAGCACAAGTTTGCATTCTTTCTATGGAAGCATAAAGTTCGGTGAAACTTTTTCTGACACACTGCATTAGACATTCTATAGTATGATCAAAAATTAATCTCATCTAGTATGGCCGTGGAGTGCAAACCAACGCTGTTAAATTTGGCTTACATACTTATATTTAATTCAAACTGTCAAATTTTATTCTTTTTAACCATCTTATTACAATATTATATTGAAATAAACAAATTTTCACGTAAAAGTAATGTAATTGTCCAACAAATAAGCCTGCGCCGGTCGAATAGACACTTCATTTTAAATCTAACCTAAAAGTAAAATATATTTGACCAATTTTTAAAGGCGGCAATTTGTTCTTTCATAGCCATACTAGAGGAGATTAATTTTTGATCATACTTTAGATTATATTGACGTGCAAAATCAAAAACGTACCTACTTGATTTTCAATACATTGACATTTATTTGACATGATATTTATAATTACACCGGTTTAAAGAACAGTTTTTATCAAAATGAACACTTTTTTATCTGAAACACATTCAAATTAAATTTCGTGTAACTTCTGTGAGTTTACGGGATATCGTTCGCTCGTCCTGCATAACCTCACTCGTTACACAAAATGAAGCATTTGCTAACTTATATCATGAGATAAAAAAAATTATTCTGAGCAGGCCTTGATATGTGTTATACGTTTGGCAGTACTGAAGTCTATGTCAAATTCGAGATTTCCAGATTGAGTTTTACGTCTGTCTGTGTTAAACAACAAACAAAACCTAACCTTTTAATCTCGAATTTGACATAGACTGACAATACACTTCAGTACTGCCAAACGTGTAACACATATCAAGGCCTGCTCAGAATATTTTTTTTTATCTCATGGTAGAAACAGGTATTGTATGTTATGCGATTAATCGTTGGCAATGAATATTATTTTTAAATGATTTAGAATAAACAATATTTATTTGTTGTTTCCTAATTATTTCAATCCTGTTTGGTATCATGTAAGTTTAGTTCTTTACGTATTACCGTTAGAAAGAAATGTGTTATATTTTGTTGCGTATTTAACGCGAAATAAATAAATATTTGCTTTTTGCCTATTTTAAGTTTTTGTGATAATGTTTGAAACTTCTTTGTGGCGCTTCAATAAGAATGCTATTTTTTAAGATGCCCCAATACTATATAATGAAAAATATTAGAACGTGAACGATTCGCAAGACAAATCTACTTTCGAGACGTTCATGTTTTAATATTTGTTATTTTGTACTGTGGCGAACTACAAAAAAATAGCATGATTGGGCTTTTGTGCCAAAAATGCTTATTTTTTACTTTTTAAGTTCGGTTTTTTATTTATAATACCGTTTCACAGATTCTATTTTTAATACTTTTAGGTCCCGGTTTTATTTATGAATACGTGTTAGCACCATCAAGTGTAATACGCAGTAAGTGAACAAATGAATCCCTGTCGAAGCTATTAAGACTTGAAAAATGTTGGTACATTGTTCTTCACTGTGTCAGGTTGACAGGTTTTTAATTAGAACAAAAAGGTATGCTAGAATATTCATATTTATTATTATTTCAATAGAACTTTTACAACGTGGGAACTAGTCACTTTCTAGGTTTACCAACCTGAAACTTACATCAGTACCGCCATATTTTCTAATTAAAACATATATATAGCTACTTATAGATTTCTCTACATTTCTTCCTGAGATTTAGTGGTTCATTAGTGGCTACGGAATATAAATGTGCGATCTAAATCTACATTAGTGCGCAGTCAGGTAATCAAGGAAGCTATTCGCTGTGCAACGCAACACACAGTCGTACATGTACTTGAAGAAGTTTTGGTTAAATTTCTCAGCTGTTATTGAAAACAAAAAAATAGTAACCTACTATGTTTCAGAATATCTTAATGTTGAAGAAAATTATCTAATTTTCATATTTTATAGGATGACAATGAGAATAAAACCATACTTATTTCTCCTTGTTTATGAACCGATTTGGATGAAATTTGGTAGAAGGATACTAGAAACACTTTCTGATGGATGCACGAGATAATACTTGAGAAGTACATAATAGGGAAGCAATGAAAATCACATGGGCATGGCTCTATTAGATGTGGTCCAACATATTAAAAATGTAGACAGACCATGTCCTAGTGGAAAACTAAAATGGTTTCAATAAAAGCAGGTCGGTGGTTGATCAGACCTTCACCATGAAACATATGCTAGCAAAGAGGTATTAAGTTATTAAGCTGTATACAGTCTATACTTACTATTTATAGACTTCAGGAGAGCCTAAAACAGAAAAACTATATAAAGCTGTGACACACCTTCCAAACCCGCAAAAACTAAATTAAAAATGGTCATTGGAAAATGCAAACTGCAAATTTATGAAGGGGGCTTTGTGACAACTACAGGATAAAGACAAATCTGCTTAAGATCATGTGCCACCAAAAACACTAGATATTGCAATGTTCACATGATCACAAAGGAAATTGGCAATTTTCTCTAACAGTAGACCAAATTCCAAAGCGAATAAAAAATTACAACAGTATAAAAATACCAGGAATTGGGGGCACAGTACACATTTAAGATGACAAAGAATTTTGAATATTTGGGAATAACACTAACAAGCATGGTGAATTAGAAAATGATTAAGTAAAAAATGTATGGTTGCAAGGTCTCAAGGGTATTAAAGTCAGCGTATACAAAACTGCTGTGTGATTAACAGTATTTTATGGCAGTGAAATGCGCACCATAGTAGGAAATTGTTATGCAATATTATTTTATTTTGACGCGCTGTGACGTTTTTGTGCTTCTAAACTTGTCGTAATCCTTTTTGAGGTTTCTACTTCTGCCCCTTATTGTGGAAACCGAGGGGTGACTTCGTTCTCGCAGTCGGCGTTTGGGGATCCAACAACAAAGTGGTCGTTCTGAAGCAAGACCTCCCTAAGTTTTCGTAATTTTCTACTACGTCGACGTTTCGTACTTGCCGGATTAACAAAACGGGCCTAATGAGCACATCTTCAAAGTGACCTTAACGTACCGCATCTGAAATAATCACGTGGTACACTTCATCTGCGGCTTTTGTCAGATTTGTCTTGCTGTGCCCGCTTTTTCTGCCGTTGAACGCAGCAGCCCTTCTGCCTCGCACACGCACAGGTGAAGCCCCCGTGGCTTCCATTCACATTCGGACATATCTGTCATTTTCCTATAAGGCAATGGTATATATATTTGAATTGTGACGAGTTGGGAATCGACTTCACCTTCAGCGAATGGTTTAAACTTTATTTTTACTTCTCTCGTCTAAAAGACGAAGGAAGTGTGGTAATCGTGAAAGTATCACCTTCACATATTTCTTAAGATCTTCACGTTTCAGTGTTCCTAGATGACGAAAAACGTGTTTTTTCAATTTTGTCTGCCCGTCTGCCCGTTTGTGGGCGGTAAAACTCACAAATTAATGGAAGAAGACCATAGTTTCCATGTGGATTAGATGTCTACCTAGCGCTAAACTGAATATACCTGCGGTAAAATATATACACGGTGGGCAATGTAAAAAAATATATCTGCTTTAACAGAGAAATAGAGAAAAGTAATAATTCGCACTTAGCTCAAGCTTTACCATTGCAGAAAATGAAACCTAACAAATACAGGCTGAACATTGCAAATAGGAAATTGTATAGCGTCTTTATAAAACAGCGAGAAGCTTACACAATGTGAGCGCGATCGTAGCGTAGTAGTTGAATCGTATACCTCGTTCCGACACGGGCATTCAAAGTGATATAATGGACATTATTAAGTATTTCCTCTTCCTGTTAAGATATTTGTATCTATTTTGTACATAAACTTGAACACTCCTGTTTTTATTTAATATTTGCGGAATTTGCAGTTTCAAAACTTCCACTTACGAGGGAATTTCCGAGTAAAACCTTTCACCGATTTTTTTATATTACTAGTGCCCTTTTCGACTTTATAATTTTTTTTCTATCTCGGCCTAAACCGAAGTATTGTTTTCGACTGGATCATTTTATACACATTTAATATTTGCCTCGCAAACTCTCAATCAATCGCTACCAAATCAAATTTATACGAAAGGTCCCCTAAAACTACATACATTTTGAGAAGTCAATGACGGCTTTAGCTTAAAGGAAAGATGAAAAATTAAGAAAAGTAGATTACGTCATTTCAAACTTAAAGGAGTTCAGTATCACAGTGCGATGGGAGGCGTAGACTAAAATAAAAGGGGGCTGGTTCGCGATGGTCGAAACAGTTGGTTCTAGAAAGGTACAGGAATAAATGCGCGGTGTCTAAGAGCGCCGCCTAGTGTTTTGTCCTCCGGTAATGTACTGAGAAAGATTTCTACCAGGAGAATGGTCCTCTTGGATATAGAAAATGTGCGTGCTCAACTCCAGATATTAAGGACTTACTTTGTGAGCTTTCTGGAAAGCTTATTTTACTGCATGAAAATGTACAACTGCACAACTTAAGAACTCTATTAATATAACATTTATAAAAATACATTCAAACAATGCTAACAAACAATCCCTGAGAATTCTACCTGCTTGTGACGTCAGATCGCTCGTCAAAAAAAACTCCTAGCATATGGTTCCTTGTGAAGGAATTTCATAGGGGAGCTTTTTTTGTTACCGATGCCCAAGGAGTCTTTTATCGTCATCAACGTAATAGCTATTTGGTAGTGCAGGTAACTTTTCCCGTAATTTATAAATGCTTTAAAGTGCCTTGAATTCTTAAAATTCTCCGAGCACTTTAATTTTTGTTTTTTATCGATGTCATATTTCTGTGCCGAGTGTCAGCGTCTGCGACTGCACTCATCTTTGTCTTTGTAAATTTTTCAGCCCGGCAAGTAATTGTCTCAACAGACAAGTTCTCCATCAGAGCGACTGTCACTAAGGGCTGTCCTCAGGGAAGAATCTTGTCCCCAATACTATGGTGTCTGGTCGTGGACGGGCTTCTTAGGGAGCTCTATGTAAAAGGCACGCCGAGGTTGCACTTCCAGAAGCTGAATATGTCCGACACAGGTCGTAACTTTCCAAAATTTGCACGATAAGGCTTTCACGGAATAGTAAAAGTTACCTACGCACATCTTATCTGCTTGAAGTTAATTGTTCCCCAGCGCTAGCTTAGCGCGAGAAGTTCAAAGTGATAAATTACAGACCCTCTCTGCCGCGTGCATTGAAAAGTCAGTGGCAGCAGCAAATTTCTAACTGACCTAAAGACGATAACTTGAGAACGACACAACGTATTCGGCCGATTTCTTCACAGTGCGTGTGAGTAAATTTTTTTTTCACTAGATTATGCGTATTGTGTTTGCACACAACTATTATGAAAGCAGTTCTTAAATCGAATGCATTTGCCAACATATTCAATAGAATTCACATAAAAATTTAGTCAAAGAGATTACTAGGGTCAGCTTGTTGATGGCAAGCTCCAAATAGCGCAAATAAGAAACAGATTACGAAGATTAAATAAACCTGTTTCATATCAGCCTTGGTTGCAGGGTAGTCAATTTATGCTTTTGCTTACCTTTCGCCACTAACACTGTGCCGAAGTATGGATAAACGGCTTGCACCATCTCATCTTGTTCAAGTAATGTTTCATCATATACAGTGTGTTTGGCAGGGTATCATACATAGAAAAATTAACATTGGGAAATTATGCATGGATAAATTATTGCTGTGTTGCTTTTGTCATTTCTGATCAATCACGTACCTCAATGCCTACATAGCACTAGTTGATCACAGTATAATTTTCCAATTTGGCTATGTCTGATAGCTGGCAAGACACACTGTAAATGTTAGCGAGTATAAGAAATGTTTCGTCTTTTTAGCTTTAATGATACAATTCTTTTTTAAAGCCAAAATGTTCGGTTTTTATATTAAAGGATGAAAAAGGCGAACTTAGAAAGTGAGAGCTCTTGGTTGATTTTGTTTTCGGTACATCCTCTTACAAAAAACAATTGCAAGCAAAACATGTATGGTAGCAATAATCTCTTAAATGCAATATGCGCTGCCTATACTAAAACAACAAGGATTGCATACTAGAACGAGTACGTTATGTGATTATATTTGAGACGAAAATTTGTTTCAAAATATTTTGGTTCAAAAACATCTTCACACATGGGCACATTCCCCAATACGCGTAGTATCAAACCGTCTTATTCTAAAAACGTTAGTTATGTGGCAATAGATATTTATACAAAATATAAATTAAAAGTGAATCATTCAAATTAATGTCACAAAACAGCACTCAGTTCTTTTTAAAAAGCAGTCAGTTTACTTCTTTTCAACAAAAATCTCCCGCTTGTGTATTTGAAGCTGTCACTTTATTTGATTTAGTACTACGGAAGCTATAAATACCTCGTCTGAAAATAACTAGACAGCTAATAAAAAAGCGCAAGTTAAATTGTTAGAATATGAAATATGTCATTGTTACAAGAGGATAGTTAAGGTTTATTATTTTTGCAATAATTGCACTTCGAAGTATTTATCCTTTTAACAATGCCACGCAGATTTGAAAGTTACCAAGTGTCGTGTCAGATTTAGAGTGATGTAGTTAAACACTCTAAAAGTATATATTAGTTCGATTGAGATTTGAATTTTCACGAAAAATTGGTTTAACAACTAATTAAAATCAACACTGTTGCCATATGTACTTATTTTCCCAAATACTTAAAATTAGCTCCACGATTATGGCATTACTTCCTTATTCACTTCCGACCAAGCTTCCGAACAAATTGGAAGGTCGCGTACGGACCAGAATGTGTATTAACAGTATCGGTGGATTACAAATTAAGCATAAATAATGAATGAACTGTTTTACGCGTGTACAGAAAAGCGACACAAATACTAAACAGTCGTAGCGTTTGCATAAATGCGTAGGCAGGAGTTCAAGGTAGTTTAAGTTTTAGATTAAAAATAGCAAAGTGGACCTTTTCGGTTCGTAATCGTTTCCGGATTTATATTTTAGCGAAACTTTCATCTTTTTTTTAGCTTTTGGGTCAGGCAAGTCATTCACCTGCATCTGATTTTTGTGCGAAATCTGCTCCGAATCGCTAGAAATTTGGAAAACGAAAGGAAACTTCACGTTTGGAATAGCCTATGTAAGAGATGTTATAAAATAGTTCACTAGGCGTATTTAGAGTATTTTTTGTCAAACCACAATTTCCGATTATGTGAAATATTAATTTACATTACAGAATGCTAGTAACGGTTGCTTTTGCTTTTCTTTTGTTTTTAACTTTGCGGTTTTTGTTTTTGTTATTATGTGGTTTAGCACTTAAATTGTGGATCAGTATTTTATGTGATTTTACTAATTAGCCTTCCTAAACGCACCCTGATACAAAGATAGTTGTGTCAAATATCGGTACTTGATGTTAAACTATGTACATTAAAAATGATGTTCATACCTGTGAAATGATACTAAATAAAGAACTCCTTGAACAAACACTTAAAAAGGACATAGTTAATATCATCCTTGCTTCTCGTTAACAATCTAAAAACGTATCAACGGTTCACAAACCTTTTAATGCCAGTTCTGTTGTCTCCTAGATGCATACAAAATAAAAACATGACATAAACCCATGCGGAACTGAGGATGTGTGAAATTTCTAGCAAGGATATTTGTAGATTTGGGACATCGAGATTGTTAGTCACTTTAAAAAAGCAAAACATTCTTCGCTCCATCGTTCGAATGACATCAAAGGTAGGTACTTCTTTCAATCAAATTGATCTTTGTTTATATTTATAACACCTCACCGTATAATGTAACAGATCTAGTTTACAATATTATTTTGTAGTTAGTTGACTTTGGATTCACTGCTGTGGTCATGCCTGTTACCATATATTACGTTAGTAATTTAGAATAATGAATCATTGCAAAATAGTTTTTTAATGGCAACCAACCAACGCAATATTTAGCTGTTTGTTTTCATTATTTAATTAATATTAAAACAACAATAACAACAATAGCAACGAAATGAATGAACATACGGACGTATCAAGGATATTTCATCTCGCGTTAAATGAGTCACTATTCTTGAATTTAGTGCTGCAAGTTGACGAATGAATTACGTTTAAAAAATTCTTACTGTTCCTTCATCCCACGATTACGCTTTTTGGCGATCGGAATTTAAATTGTACTGGTCATCTGTGTTACCTGCACGTACTAATTTTATATTTAGAGAGTTTGCCATTTGCTGAAAGTTACTCATATGTTTTCTTAGAACAGGCAGGAAGTGTAGGAAGAAACGGTAATGAAGCGAAGAAAGGTCAAGTGCCTTGGAAATTGATATTGAGAGTATCCAGCACGTTGACTATACTGTATGTGCTAGGTTTTCCGAAGATTTTAAGCTCAGTATATATCAAAATCTGTTTTGAAGGGATTTCTATTAATTTAGTTGTCTTGAACATATCTTTATTAGCAATCAGAAAACTACTTATTACATAATTTTCTATAAGCTAACATGGGCGGGGCCATAAACATTTATAAAGAGCAAAAGACAGTTAATTTATAATCATTATTGCAATCAATATTTTACAAGATTTAAAAAAAAGAAGCCATAATAGGTTATACACAGGATTTTAGATAAAAACAAATGAGGAAGATGCACGCTCATACGACTCAATCCACTGAATACCCTACCATCGAGTAAGTACATGTTACAACAACAAGGGTATTTCGTTCTGGGATAAGTACCACTCATCTGCTCGTATCCGTGACAATGGCGCGGTTCAAAACTAATGAAAAAATAATAAAATGGAAATACTTTCAGTTTGAAAATCCAAATTCAATGAGCGCGCCAATTGAAAACTTGACACTTGAAAACTGTACAAAATACAGAATTATTTTATGTAATTTTAAAATTCAGGCAGAACAGTGGACAAAGAATAATGTCAAAAGTGTACACAAAAAAATTATACTGAAAAAAAGGAAGGAGCTAGAAAATAAGGTCAAAAAACAATCTGCAGCAGATTTGCGAAAATTTATGATAATTTAACTTATTTTTTTTTAATTTGTAAAATATGGAATAAAACTATAATAGTAATTGTGTATATAAATGATTGCCCCCCTCTAATTGGAATCCTGGCTACGCCTTGTAAGCTAATTGTGTGGTTATAACTGTGACAGGAAGGGAATCTTACCCAGTGGTATTATCCTATAGAAACAGACTCCAATGTCAATGATATACATACTTTACAGTGCAAAATTATTTATCTAGTTATATCTTGTGGCCACTTTGGTTTTAATCTTCTGCCTAGTAATTGCCCAAATAGCTCAGAAGGATGTGTAGGAAAATTAGGCGAGAATTTTTGCATTACAACAATATGGTGGTGAATAATACATGGCTTGAACAAAAAAATAATCATGAGCATACCCTAGAAGTAAGAAATGGACAAAAAATCAGTAAGAGATAGCATTTACCATGAATAGGAATAACACTTAAAAAATACAAGATATAAAAGTGAAGAAAAAAGGGGTAGGACATTGGCAGTAATCATTGTGTGGAAGAGGCAAAAATTGGAGTCTGCAAAATTGAAAAAATAAGACAAAAGAAAAGTAATAAGGCAGTGTTGCACCAGAACATACAATTGAAAATTCCTGTGACAAATTCAGAGAGATAATTAGTAAAACAACAGCTGAAGTTTGCGGGGTAACTGAAAATATAAACAAAAAGAAACAAACCACGCAAGGAGATAAAAGAGGAGGTTGAGCAGAAAAAGCATCTGCGACACAAAAAGAAACGGTGAGCTAATAGAAATACAAGCAGCGAAAGTAGCTCGGAGGTACGAGCGTCTGATTCTGGGCCATTGCGATGTCCTCTGGCTTTATCAACCGTAGGGCCCTAATGCCTAAACGTCATCAAAACGAAGAGGCCGATGCCTCTGTAGTGGGAACGTTAACAACAACAATAATAAACATATAGAAAGTTAAGTTAATAAGAATTCGTAGGAAAATGTAAAAAAAACGGCAAAGATGCTATAACATACACAAAAAAAATGAGAAAACAATGAAAACTTCTTAAAAACATACGAGATAATGAAGGAAAAAATCTAAATAATGGAAACGGCATTTTAAATACAGCAGAAACCGAGTAACGACACAAGCAAGAAGAGCGAACCCAACGAAAAGCAAATTAGTCGAAGCCAGTAAACCTGTACAGGAGCTTAAGATAGGAAAAACGTCTGGTATAGAAGAAATTTAACCAGAAACTATCAAATTTAGTGAGAAAGAAGAATCCAGGCTACTACGCAGAATAATAATGTTACATTGGTCAACGAAAAGAATACCAATGCACTGGAAAACAGCAGCTGTAGTACTGAATCCACAAAAAAGGGAACACAAATTGTAATAACACCTGTGAGTTCTCTGTTATGCATGTCCTACAAGACGTACAAAATAATACTAGAAGATAGACTAATATCAAAAATGTAAAGTACCTTAAAGAATATACAAACAAACTTTAGCTCAAATAGATCAACCCAGTATTGGATTTTGTTCGCAGGCAAATAACTGAAAAGATACTATCCACAGATACAACACTCTTACATTGTGCAATTGACTTGACAAAAATCATTTCGTAGTGTGCGTAAGGGAAAAAGGTGTAATTAGAAAGTAGTTCACATATGAGGTACCAAGACAAAGAAATGTGAGCTTCTTAAGCCTGCAGTTTTTATAACTGTAATGGACTAACTACAAATTAAAATTCAGACAGCTGAGATATAGGAAACACCAACCTGTCACACCAATTGAATTCATGTACGCCGAAGACTTTATCTTGTTCGCTAATAATAAGAACGGGCTCTAGGAAATGGGCTAAGAAAAAACGATGCCACAAGACACTTAAATAATTTCAAAGAAGACTGAAATAATGGCTTAATCAGTGAATCAGTGCATCGTAGGTATTTATTATGGAACCACCTAAAAAGTAAGTTTGAAGCTTGCGAAATCACAATATTGAGAAAGATAAAAAGAGTAAAAAGCATGAACAAGATGACAACGAGCAAAATGAAAATGGTTCCGATATTTAGTGAGGGCAGAAGATGACAGAATAGCTAAAATACTATAGGAAATAGAAACGGGCTAAAAATGAAACCGTAGGGGACCAAGGAAAACACGAAACGAGATGTAGTTAAAACGTTGAAGACAAAAGGACTTACTTGGAGCTAAGTTAAAATGTAGCAAAGAGTAAAAAAGGAGTAACTATAACCTCTATAACATATATCTACGATATGAATATGACTTAGGATAAGTAAGTAAATAAGTAACTGTAGGATACAATTGATACTTTCGAGCTGCTCTGCTCTCTTCATAAGAGGAAAATATAGAAAGTTTTTACCAACATTTGTCAAATAAATGCCTTTTCTAAAGGTCCAAATTACAATGTTACGCCCCTGTACATTTGAATTTAAGAATTTGACTTTTTTAACATACTAAAACCAACCTGCGATTTATTTTATCTCTTGCCTTTTCTTTTGTTTTCTTATTAATATCAAATTATGATTCTAGTAGACCTTAATTTAGTCTGTAGAAACTAAAAATAAATTGCCCACGGATTTTACGATACTCAAAAAATCACATTTTTTAATTCAACTTTACAGGGCCGTAACTTTTTAGTTTGGCCATTTAGGAAAAATGGTTGGTTTGGGATTTTGATCATGAACTACTTTTACAGGACAAAGTAGATTTCAACGACCATCTGTCAATACTATGTAGATCCTACGTACAAGAGGCCTTAACATCTATGGCATAAATGTCAACCTCACATACACGCGGTGCACTCAGCTAGATAATTACGAAAGAGGCTCTGACGACTGAGTACGGGAGGTATAATCCTATACTATCCCATGACACAGGTTTTTCTATGACCGCACCAACTCATGAAGATGGCTCTGTCGTCGCAGACCTTCTGTGCCATAGGATCACCAAGTTCCTGGCTGCGGTCACAGCTGGGAAGTTTGCTTACCTGTTTCAGCTATATACCGTGTGTCCACAGGAGTACGCACCATAGAGATAAGATAATGCTAATAGAATATAAATATCAACCAGTGCTATGACCACCTATACACGCAGCGTGCAGTCACTACCTTGAATATGATGAAGCTTTTGAGAGGGACCAAGTTATTCGGAAGTAAAATACATGATATTCGCCTCATGGAACATCCGCACATTGGATGATAAGGAAAGATCGGCCCATATCGAAAGAAGAAGAGCTATACTAGCAAACGAGGTTTCTAGAGGAAGAATCCCTGAAAGAAGATGAATATACCTTTCTCTGGAAAGGTTACCCCAGTGGATCCTGAAAACTTCACTTACGTTTTCCCCATTAAAGATAAGCAGTATATCAATGTCTTAGTGCCTATGCACCTACCCTCGATGCCGATGATGCAACAAAAAAGGCTTTTTATCAGAACTTAACTGACACAATTAGAAACATTCCTCCTGACGAGCGAATCATTCTCTTAGGCGACTTGGACGCTCGTGTTGGGAGAGATGCTGATATATGGTCTGGAATTATAGGAACTAATGGCATTGGAAATATGAACCCAAATGGGGAAATGCTTCTCACTATGTGTTCTGAGCAAAATCTGGTCATTACAAATATCATATTTCGGCAAAGTAATAATGCACATGATCAGGACATTGGCGCATCTAATCGATTATATTTATCCTACGTAGAAAAAAATTGCAAGATGTGACAATTACAAAAGCCTTGATGTAGAATGTTGGGCAGGATCAGAGATGAGTAATGCCTAAACTGAAAATAGTCCTCCGCCCTCAGAGAAAAAAATTAAAAAATCAGATATCAGCAAAGGGCTTCAAAATAGAGCAACTGCAGAATCCTGAAGTAGTACCAAAACTTAAGAGCCACAATTCGTGAAAATCTACCGAAACCGGACAGATTGGAAGAAATCCACACAGATAAGCTTTGGACAACATTTTGTAAATTGGTTTTCCAAGCTTGCTCAAACACCTTAAGACACAAGAACAAAAGAAAAAATGCAGACTGGTTTACAGACAACGACGAGCATATCCAAGAACTTCTAGATGAAACTAAAACTTATACAGAACCTAATAAATATCCCAAAAAGTACATCAAAGCGAGAAGAGCACAAAAACCTGAAAAGAGATTGGCCGTTAAAAAGGTGTACGGTCCCACAAAGAAAAGATGTTGCCCTATTTATGACAAAAATAGTATACTTGTCACCAACGGATCTAAAATTATGGACACCTGCAAGAATCACTATTCCAGTATCCTAAACTCTACCACGTATGTCGATATCAATATACTCAACAACTCATGAACTATTGGTTAAATAAAGGTAATATTTTGCACATAGATAGTTTTTAATCTTGAAAAGGGCATATTTCGACCCAACATATACTTCCACTTCCACTTGCTAGGGAAGTTCCGTGCAAGATCCTTTACAGATATTTTATGTGCAAATAAATCATACAGAGTAAAATTGTTCGATATTTTTCTAAGTAAGCATCACATTTAGAATAAAGATGTTTTAAAATGGCTTTCTTGGAAAAACTTTATAAACTATAATATTTTTTATGAATTAAACCTGGCGTGACCATCAAAAGGACAAGCCACCACATGATTCATTAGCTCATAGTTACATAATCTCAGAAAATCCCATTGAAGTCAAATATCAAACAAGACGTCTTTAAATTTAATTAAATGCACGGTAATCCGCAAATATACATAAAACATCGCCATTCTTATTTTAGAGTGATATTATAAAATGTTTACTGATTTATTGAATTCTTGACATTTACCTTTTCATAATTTTTAACGGTCTATAATAGGATAGATGAATTCATATTTTTTAGGTAGTGGATTACACTTTCAAAACAATATTAAATTTACATATGTACTGTTATAAAATTAACAAAATATATGCAGAATTACCCTTGAGCAGGTACGTTCCAAGGTTAAGGGTGTGATCCCTTGTCTTATTTCGCGGGGAAAAGTTTATGGGATCCAAATACACTGTTTACGAATCCAGGTTTTCAAGTAGAATAAGAAACATTATATTAGATTGTAAATTATTCAAAAAATAAGCCAAGGAATCACATCCTTAATTTTCGAAGCGGAAAGATCAGACTGTATATTTATTACATATATTCATCAACTTCAGAACATTTTATTAAACAATAATATAAAATTATCTTATCAAACACCTTCTGGTTATAGCAATGCTATTACTAGATAGATTTTAAACATCTTAAGTGGCCCATAACCCACTAGTGAGTTAAAAACCATAAACCAATAGTGAGCAGGGCCGTAACTAGGTATAGGCCGAGTAGGCCCCCGCCTACAGGTGCATGCAGCAAGGGGCGCCAAAATGGCACTGAAAAAAAGAATTCCTCTCATACTAATAAAAATAAATAAATAAACAAGTGAGCGATTTTACAAATAAATTCATTTATAATATTATCGCTTTTAGCCTAACTAATGCGAATTGCGCCCTATCTGGTCGATACATTACATTGCCTTGTACATTTTGTATAGGGAATGTTATATGTCTACCACATTGTAACGGCGTTTGTTTTAAAATTCCCACATATATCAATCAAAGCATTAGAATGATTAGCTTTTTAGCCCACTGCTTATTCTAACTATAAAATGTTTTACATTGTTAAAACTGACTGGAATACAGCAGTGGCGACAAACTTAACTTCAATTTTAAACAAATGATGGAACGGGTTCACTCATTGCACATATTACATATAAATTACATTCACTGCTCTGGGCTCATCGCTGGTACAATGGCCCATTGCAACAATCAGCAGAACACCATAGACCGATTTCGAGAGTTTACTTGTTCCACTAATATAGCACTTTTCGCTACAATTACTTGCCGCTAGAAATTGTCCAATTTAACACACTTTTGAGACCCTACACTATGGCAGCTTTTATTTTAAAAAAGGGATAATAGAAATCGGCATGATGCAAGGCTCATACCAAGTGTCGACAGAAAAAGCTTTACGTTTTAAATATCATATTGATTACTACAAGATGATGTGGCAGTGTGGCTGCGAGTGTGCGAGTACAGACCTTATTCTATGTTCATATGCTACTACGCATAATAATATGTAATTATTTGTTCTTATTGTAATATTGTGACATGTGACATACTGACATGTCTTTACTAGGTTTTGAGCACATCACATAGGTGGTCTTATTCCAATTAAAATAATTTTTGCATTTTTAAAATTGACTTGTACATAAAAAAGTTACCAAAGAAAATGTTTTCAACGTCTTTAATAATACAGAAACCATGCTGGAAGGAAACACTTTTGCTAGATCGAATTATGGTTCAAGACTCTTCAAAATTATCTAGAAAATATGTACAAAAAAGCATTGCTGCTAATAATACTGAAAAACTTACTAATACGAATTATATAAATTTGGAAATCTAAAAAAACATTGCAGCCAGTGGGATTCGAACTCTTGTTCACTGATAAATACATATGCTTATCGTTGTGTTATAAATAACGCAGCGGCGTTCTGATTTTGGGCCAAATGTGGCCGATCTGTGCCGATGAAATGGTGACGCAGAGATGCAGGTACACCACATGTTTATATATAGGGATTTGTAAATAGTTCTACTGACTACATAATAATATGTACGTTTTACTTCCCTCTTCTAAAAGACGAAGGAAGTATTGTAATCGCGACAAAATCGCTTTCCAAGATTTCTTTAGATCTTCACGTTTCAGGGTCCTTAGATGACGAAAAACAGGTTTTCTCAATTCCGTCTCTCTGCCTGTTAGCGGTATAACTCAAAAACTTATTGTTGGAAGAAGATGATATTTAAAACCGAGAAGATTTCGGTAAAATATATACAGGGTGAGCACCTTAAAAAATAAAATTAATTTCTTTATCTCCGTAACTATTACTTAAATGAGAGTACTATTCTGCACATAACTCGTGTGTTTACCCTCGAAAAAAAAGGGCATATTGTGAACCCAACATAGGGCGAGCACCTTAAAAAATAAATTTTTATTTAGTTTTGCTTTACATTAGAATTAGATAAAAGCAATAATTTGCAAATACTTCAGACTTTACATTTGACGAGAATGGGACCCAAAAGTTACAGGGTAAATGTAAAAAGAGTCAAAAAGGGACAGAAGTAAGTGTGTTCAGTTTAATATAGTCGCGATCTGATAGATCCTGGATGGTCCAGTGGATCGAACGGGTAGAAACGAAACTGCATTCGCAGGCGCTGTAGTACGAATCCCACTACTGGTAATGTTTTTTATTTGAAAATTGATGTAATTGGCATTAGCAAGTGTTTTATTGATTCAGTATTATATTCCTTTGTTTTTTAAAATTGTTTGTCACAACGTCCACTTGTAAGGGAAGCTCTTAGTAATGACTTTTACAGATTTTTTATTAGAATTGTGTTTTATAATCTTGTTTTCTGTTCCTATTTTATTTCTGTTGTATTTTATTATGTTAGCATTTAGTTGTTTAAGTTTAAAACGTTTGAATTAAGAATATTGCATTTATTTTTGAATACTTACTTGTGTTTTGAATACATTACGTCATATATTCGAAAATAAATGTAGAAGTCATACAGTAACTTTAGAATTTTTGTCACCTCTATCGTTAGTGTACTGAGGGGCGCAAAAATTTTGGCTTGCCTACAATAAAAGTTGGTCTAGTTACGGTCCTGCTAGTGAGATAAACCATATCACTGACTACTGTATGTTGGTAACACTGTCAATTCGACATTTGCAGGTTAAGTTTTGCATCAGTCTGTGTCAAATAACAAACAAAACCTATCCTACTGACCGTGAATTTGACTGACAATACACTTCAGTACTGCCAAACGTATAACAGGAATCAGAGGCAACTCTAATTATAAATTTATTTGATCTCTTAATGCTTCCGAATTTCTAACTATAACATTTCACGGCTGTCATTATAACATTTTTGAGATATTTATTGAGTTGTTGGATAAAATGTTGTATGGCACACGTGTGTTATTACAAATAATTCACTCGAGAAAAGACCCCTTTCGGCCTAGTAGCGTCGAGGGATCAACTCTTTTCTCATTGGTTATTTGTAATATTTATAACACACTTGTACCACAAATAACTATTTTCTCTTTGAAGTTAGCACACTCAAATGTATTCGTTTTATTTTAAAAAAATTATGAACTAGCCGAGGGTTGGGCAATCGTTCGTACTTGGTACACAGTGCGCAAAAACTTGCATAACGACTATAAAGTAAAAGTGTTGAATTATCTTTACGTTTTTGTGAAAGTCTCTTTTAATTATAGAAACTGATTGTTCTTTTAACACTTGCCACATTAAAACATGTCAGTTATACGTATTGGTTTTCCAAAGACAATAATAAGATATTTCTATACTAACAGTATTCATGGAAGATCTTTGACACTGGAGGTAGAATATTAAAACGGAAACAAACACTTTACACATAAAAACAGATTTTTTTTAAATCAAATATCATTAATAGTTCGAGTATACCAGAGCATCTACATTTCTGTAGCACCGGACTACTTTGTTGCACTTTTAGAAGAAAACAAGTTTTATACGTCAAATTTTATATATCAAAATAAAAAGACACGGTTGTCACTCCTTCGGTGCATACGAATATAAAGCATTTTTATCAAGTCACTTAAAATTTCCGTCGTTAGTAGGCTCTAGTGAAATGCAACAATCAGATTTAGAATATTCCTTACCGATAAGACCTAAAGAGCACTAAATAGCTACATTCATCAAATATGTTGGTATTTTCGTATGCAAACCGCATTATTAAAAACATATCAATGCCATACCTGTCCTTATAAATATTTTTTTAAATGTAAATGGTGCTGCAGAAAAAATGGGTAGTTATAACTACATACTGTGCAAGTGAACATGTACATTATTTGTTTTTCTTCACATCATTTCCATTAGAATTCTGAAAGATCAGCTTAGCTGCTGAAATAAATACGTCAGAATTTTACTTTTACCAAACCAAACCATTTGAACCATTATTTACTAAAACTTCATACAGATATTTAACAGGCAATTAACACAACTTTATAAATATAATGACTACGACTCACTTTTAAACTGAAAAGTATAAGACATCCTGAGGTAGGTACTTACTTATGTATGCTTTTGACCCGACCTGTAGGATGACTTTAGCTCTTCGGTGATTCATATAAATTCCAAAGTTTGGTGGTAGCCTATAATCCTGCCATTAAAACTGGTTTTTGTTTCCACTCTCGAACAAACATTGATAATACGCAGGGGACACTTAAAATTAGACTAAAGTTTAATATTAGCTTCTGACTGGCTGATTTATAATTTATAGCGGAATGAGGAGTGCTGAGATATATGATTTCTTAATATCACATGAAACCACAATCGAAGATTTAAATACGCGTGACCGTGAAAACCACTTATGAGCAAAGTCTGTAATTGATAGTTATAGAATTTTTCTGGTAATTACAATACGATCAGACCTTCTCTTTGTAAATTTTACGGAATTGTGTTCAGTTAAAGCAATTCTTCAACATCATGTTACTGACTAATGAATGGTTTGTATCATACTTTCCAGAAGTAAAATTATAGGCAGTAGTACTTCAGAATGAGATAGATTACAATTAAAGGAAACACTAAGTAACTATGGACTGAAGCAGTTTTGAAAGTTGTGCTCTAAAATTTTCTTTCTAAAAGCTACTTCAAAACTAATTTTAAAGAATTCAAAAGACATGCAAAAGTTCTGCTATGTAAAAAGGTAACCTTGAGCGGATATGAGGGAATAGAAAATTCATGTTGGTCCCAAAATTGTTCACCAAACTTTTCACACTGCGTCTGCACCATAAAACACCAAGAAAAGTTCGTCTCGCCCCAATTTTTAGAATAGCTACAAAAATTCACACCTAATCAAAGTGGGCAATGTATGATTCATCTTAAATATGATAATGTTGTCAGTTATAATATCTCAAGGGCAATGATGATTAGGAAATAATTTTTGTAATTTTGGAAACCATGTTGTGCCACGAAAGTGGCATTTTAACAATAATTATTAAACTATATAATTGTCAAGAACTTGTTATACAGCAACCTCCTAACATAAGCGATAGTTACGCATGAACTGTTTGGTAATTTTCCCATGAGTATAATAAATGGATTTAATTGTATTTCTCTTTAAAACAACATTTTTAATGCAATTACATACTGTATCTTGCTGTAAAAAATAGTGTACACCAACAAAAAGGTTTTACCTTCATGAAGAAGCATTTTCACATCCCGAAATTCGAGACGGAGCTATGATTAATAGAATTCATCAGTTATGCTTTCGTAAATTCAAATTCTTACCGTGGTAGACCGAAAAGGGTTCGTACTGTAGAAGTTATGCGGGAGATTTATGGTTGTTGAAGGTCCTACAACTACTATTGGAAGAACAGCTTTGGCAGAAGGAGTATTTAACAAGACTATTTGAAATGTACTAATTCAACATCGTTATTTGTTTTTATTATATTGAAAGGGCATAAACTCAATCTTAGTACACTTTATTAACGCCGTACTGTAGAAGTTGAGGAAGATGTTGCAATATTCTTTACTATATTAAAAGAATACAAAGGTAAGTTTATCACTTTATCAGAATTCATAAGATCGGGTACTTTCGTCAATCAATCAGATGAACGTGAGAGCCCAGAAGAATCTGAACCTGTCTGTAGAACTTCAGGAAGGGATTTTGAATATGGTTGATGATATTCTGCAACTAGAATTAAAAGAACTATTTTAACAGAAGAAGTATGTAGTAAGACCGCTTGGAATGCTCTCTATGAAGAACTGTTTTTACTATAAGTATTCAAAGAGTGCAAAGGTAAGTTTAGCAGAATTCATTAACGGCTCAGAGGATCTGGTACTTTTGTCAATCATTCTGATGATTGCGATAGAGAACTATTTGTAGGTACCTTTATATAGAATTCCGGAAAAGAATTTTGGATACGTTTGATAAAGATTCTGCAACTAGCATTAGAAAACTGTATTGACAAAAGGTGTACTTATTTACTAGAACTGTTTGGAATGTCCTCTATGAAAAGCTTCTCTATTTTTGCTATATTGAAGGAGTGCAGAGATAAACTTAGCAGAATTTATCAACGCCTCAAAGGATCTAATACTTTCGTCAATCAATCTGCTGATCCTGATTTGTTGAGAACAATCCGTACCCTCTACAAAACCTTTCCGGTAAGGGTTTAGGATATATTAGCTGCCGATCCTACTACGAATGTTACAATAACTGCTTTGGCAGAAGGAATATTTAACAAGACTGTTTGGAAAATACCAACTGCATAAACAGTTTCTCTATTTTTACAATTTTTAAATGATACGAAGGTAAGCTTAGTAGAATGCTCCAATACCTCAGAGGATGTTGAGCTTTTGTCGATCAATTCGCTGATCCTGATAGACTGAGAGCAATCCGTACCTACTGTAGAACTTGAGAAATGTATTTTGGATATGGTTGCTAAAGTATTTACCAAGACCGTTTAGAATGTATTTACCATATGCAAAGAGTGCAAGAAAGAGGTTTAAAAGAATCTGGTACTTTCGTAAATGAAACTGCGCACCATGGTAATAAACCTTGCTGGAAAATTTGAGGAAGAGATTTTGAGTATGCTTGGTGGCATTTCTGCAATTACGAGTAATATTGAAAAAACTGCATTTTTCAGAAGCAGCATTTAGTCGAAGCGGATCTTTTATTTCATAATTGTCATCAAAAGACTGATACGCGCCAACGTGTTATTGATGACTTGTAAGCAGTTATTACACAGATTACTAGACCCTTGCCTTCTAGAAAGACAGGTTAAAGGGTTGTATTTATTTTGACTTTCTAGAAAATATTTTACCTGAATTGATGCAATATCAAAGTAGTTTCTTGAACAGAATATGGTCGATGGGTTATGGCAAAATTTACCGAGGACGGTAGATAACTCGAAGTCCAATTGCGTGGCCTTCGTAATTATTCAAATTCTACTTTATGGCGAATTTGGGAGAGAAGTCATATACAATAGGATTGAGCTTACAAGAGGAAACACTTTTTATTTTTTCGTAGAAAAGTCATTATTTGTAAAACGTTTTGCTTCTTACACAAACCACAGTTTCATGGATATCTGATTTATGAGTTTATAAATCAAGAAAATATGAAAATGGCTAAAGAGCAATGTAGTTTAAATTTTGACTTTAGAGGAAACTTCAATCAGAAAAAGTTATTCCCAAAGAAAGAGTAAGTCTAAATACAAAAGCAAAGCAAAAGCGTCATATTAGCAACCATATTTTGAAGTGATTAATACTACAAAGTAGTTAAATAGTTATTTTGTATCTAGAATGCGAAAGGGTATTTTTGCATTTGAAAATGAGAAATTTCTTAAAGAACGGAAGACGAGCTAAAAAATCATTTACTAAAGCGAAAGCATTTCTCAGTGGATATACAAACAATATCTTTTCGAAAACTGCATTCATATTAAAAACCATTTAAATAAAAGTTATAGAACTGCCAAGATGAATTTCTGTAACAGTTTATGAATAATTATAAAATTTATGTCATTGTGATATTGGAACTCTTAATTTACATATTGTAAGAAATTAATTCATTAATTAATTTATTATTAGACTGTAGTGATTCTATTGTATACGGGATGGGCGTTTCGCCCCCACCTTTTAGCCCCCACCGTTTAGCCCCAGCCGTTTCGCATCTGGCGCCAATTCGCCGCCGACAATTTCGCCCCCAAGTTATGCAATATGCAGTATACTAG